>ARYC01000737.1:0-143828 GCA_000711775.1 Oxytricha trifallax | reverse complement strand
ATATCGAGAATAGTTTATCTTTAGGAAGGCTCATACTTTCAACGAGGCATTTCAAGCCTTTGTCTAAGTTTCGCATAAAATGCATTAATAGAGATTAATCAAGTTTAAATTCTCTACAATATTTATTCTTCGCATCTCCTTTTTTGCAGACAAGGTGCTGCTGGATTATCTCAAAATAGAGATTTGAAAATGTTTTGGAAAGTATAGACTAAATTTTTAAATATCAAAAGTCTTTCTTTATATAACAATTTTATAATCCTACATAGTTATTAACATTGTGGCGAAATTAACAGATTAAATTGAAAATATAATATTAAAACATACAAGATTTGTTGCCATTTTTATTAATCAGCTAACGTATCCTTCAAAATGCGTTGCTAGGTATAAAAGGAAAGGTGTATATCTTTAATATATGAAAAATTTTTGAAAGATCCTTTATGGAAAGTTTAATTATTTTTTAAAGTAGAGATCAGTGCATAAAAGCTCAAAATATTAAATGAAACTAAATCATATAGAATCAAGTGAGAGAAATTTACACTCTTTATACATTAGAATAGACTAAGATCTATTTATGAAATTGTTACCAATAATTTAGTTTCTTTCGAAGAGTGATGATAGAGAAATAAAGAAAAGGCTGATTTCAGCTTTGCATGTTTCAATTCAATGAGCAGCTTATTAAGTGAAGGCCAATAGTGATTTGATTTTGAACGGGCTTTTCCAAATCCAAATATAAAGATCAGAGAGCATAATAAGCACGAGGGATCCTCAATGAGTAAGCTATAAATCTTGTCTTACTATCAGATGTTTTGATTTCAGTGAGGGGCGTGCAAACCTTTCTTTTCAAAATATGTTTACAAACAAGAAATTGTTGCCAATGCACTTTATCAGAGAGTCACTTCATAGCTTTAATTGATCTTCATTGATAATATTGCGCAATGTATTAATATAGAGATTTTTTTGTTTAGAAAGTATACTTTATTTAATATTTTAAAGATTCAAGTCAAGAGCACGACGATTAAAGTCTAGAGTACGCCATTTATTTAATTTTTATGATACTTTAGTACACTATGAAAATTTCTTCATAGAATCCTAATTTCTCAATTTCTTAAATCTCATCTTAGCATATCGAGAATAGTTTATCTTTATGAAGGCTCATACTTTCAACAAGGCATTTCAAGCCTTTGTCTAAGTTTCGCATAAAATGCATTGATAGAGATTAATCAAGTTTAAATTCTTTACAATATTTATTCTTCGCATCTCCTTTTTTGCCGACAAGGTGCTGCTGGATTATCTCAAAATAGAGATTTGAAAATGTTTTGGAAAGTATAGACTAAATTTTTAAATATCAAAAGTCTTTCTTTATATAAATTTTTAATCTACATAGTTGTTAATATTGTGGCGAAATTAACAGATTAAATTGAAAGTATAATATTAAATCATACAAGATCGTGTTGCCATTTTTATTAATCAGCTAACGTATTCTTCATAATGCGTTGCTAAGTATAAAAGGAAAGCTGCATCTCTTTTATATACGAAAAATCTTTGAAAGTTCCTTATGGAAAGGTTAATTTTTTAAAGTTGAGATCAGTGCATAAAAGTTCAAAATATTAATTGAAACTAAATCATCTTGAATCAAAACCCCAAACTCCCTTAATGAGGTTTATTAGTGCTTTGATTTGTAGGGAATTTGTTAGGGGTTGGGGTTATTAATTTAATGCGAGACAAAAATAGCAAGCTTTGGGTCTATTTATGATGAAGAGTATATAGATTTAGTGTTTAAACTGCGATATGGATGTGATTTATACAGTGAATCAGTCAAACCTGTTCTTAATTATAAGTCAATTGCACTGCTCTTAAAGAGAAGTCCTTCAACTGTTCGCTCCCACTGCTTTATAGCTGTATAACTAAAGCAATAATAGCTGAATTCAATGTCTTAGAGGAAGTCAAAGTTTCAATAGAAGCATATTGACTATCTTATTAATGAAAAAACTTTGAAGTATTGGGCTCACTTCTCTCTTGACCAACGAGCTATTATGTTTCATCGCTAGTTCCCTGAGTTGAAGATCTCTGCATAGTCTGTTTCTAACATTTATAAACGAAATGGTATCTCTTACAAAGGTGTGAATCGTATCAAGAGAGTGATTGATTTCACTCTGCCATTTTACAACAACAACTTAAATTATATTTATAATTAAATGCAGAGAGCCTAATAGAATAATATTTAGTTTATGCATGCTGACGAGGCTGTGTTTACCTTCAACACTTTCATCTAGAAGTCTTGGTATAAGAGGCATAGTAATATAGAAGTATATGACTAGAAAGTCAAGGTATAAACGATGGCAATTCTTGGAGTAATTAGTGAGGATACTGGTTTGAAACTTATGTTATTCATCCTCGCTCTATTAAGACAGAGCAGTATATAAAGTTCTTAGAACAGCTGGGAGAGAAGTACCCTGAATAAGAGATAATACTGTTTGTTGATAATCTTTCTGTTCATAAGACTAAAGAAACAAGGAAGAGTTATGAACAACTTAGAATAACATCAGTGTTCAACGTACCTTACAGTCCAAAGTTTAATGGAATTTAGTTCTACTGGGGTATATTAAAAGGCCATTACAAGAAGCTGCTGCTCTACCACTTGATGCATGACCTACCTATTGATACAGTTGACTTTATTAAAAGCTCAGCCAAGAGAGTAGATAATTTATTGGCTTAAAAGTGTGCGAAAGAAGGGAGAGTGAATGTATATAAATAAGTTTTAGAGTTAAGCTAATGAATATATAAGTCACATTTAGAATTCTTTAGAGGGAGCTGGCTTCTCTTTCTTTTCTTCTATTTCTTGCTTCCCTCCTCCTAAGTTTCTTCTCTTGCTGCCAGCTCCTGCATCTATGTTCATCGACTCTGGAGGCTAAATATTTGAATAAAGTCTCTTGCTAACTTCATACTTTGTCTGCGACTTTCGCTCTCTGTGAAGCTTGCTCTATTCCTTCATCAAGAAGATGCCAGTACCAGATTTTTCTAAAGAGTTAAGCTACAAATCTTACTTGAAATATAAGGGTGCTTCTGCAGCTCTGATAGCCAGCTCTCACTTATCTTGATCCCTTGTTTGTCCTTATCTTCTGAAGAGATGCTGTACCTTTTCTTATGAGATTCTTGAATAATTTCTTTCAAGTAATCACCTTTTATTGTTGCAAGTATGCCAAAGAAATAGTTTCTTTCAGGTAGTTTATTTGACAACTGCTTCTTAGTAGGCAGGTACTGCGAAACCTCTGGGTCATTCATAGCATCATCATATAAGTTAGTCACAGAGATTTCTGGATAGTTTGGAATCTCTGCAAACTTCACATCTTAAGTTTTCAAAGCTTTCTTCTCTTCGCAGAGTATTGCTCTTAGAAATGAAATTTTAGTACCTTCCATCGTTGGTAGAAACAAACCAACTACATAATCAAGATTAGTTAGTATGAGTTCATTACCTTGCTGCACCAGGTAGCGATGCAAATCCTCCTTGCTTCTAAATCTTTGAATCAATTCTTGTGCTTGCACTCTTTTCATTGCATCATTCATTGACTCCATCTTGTTTACAGATCTAAGAAATGATATTCAAATTTAAGTTTATTGATTTCAATTATATACCTCTGTAAAACTTACTATTAAATATGGGCATCCTATAGAAGGTCAACCTCTTAGCAGGATATGGAGAAGGTTTTGAGAACTTGTTTCAAACTTGAGAGATTGATATCAATTTCTACTGTTATAGTTCCATATTTTTAAATTTAAATTGGTACGTACTTAATTAGGAGCTTTAATTAATGCTAGTACTTAATTAGGAGCACCCTAATTTTAATCATATAATGACAAAATACCTCCTAAAGCAGTACGTACTTAATTAGGAGCAGCTCCTAAATTGGTACGTGCTATAATCAACTTATTATTGAAAGTTAAAATGGTTACTTTATCACCCAGATTTAGAGCTGGATCGTCTCTTAGCACTCATATTTCTTCTATAATACTCTAAAAACTTCCCTTGAAACTTGTAGGCTTGCAAAGCTCTCATATAAGCTCTCAGTTATAGAGGCAGTTTTATAATTTTAAATTCAAATTTAAATATGAGCGCTAACATTTTAAGAAAAAACAGCACTTCCATAAAACTAAATGAGACTTACCTTTGGCAGCAATAAAAAATGTGATAACTGTGAGATGAACTCTCATAAGGAACTACCTGAGCTATCAGTTGAGGTCTCTGTTATTAAAATAGAAATTAATAATAGAAAATAAATGGCAAACAAGTGTGTGATAATAATGAGCAATGTATATATAAAGAGATCTTTTTGTTTCAAAAGTATAGTTTATATAATACTTTAAAAATTAAATTCAAGATAGCTTAATAGCAGCATATTAAGTTCATTTATGTCGATGAGTCTGTATTTTCGTTTTATACCTTTATTTCAAGGTCTACATTTTAAAGGATTTTGTTTAAAAGATATACCAACTTTAAAGTTTATGAACAAAAGCTTAAGATTAAAACTCAGGTTATTCTTTTTGTAATAAGTGAAGATACTGGCCTCATGAATTATGTTATTCACCGTCGATCTATAAAGGCCGAATAATTTTCAAAGTTTTGTAATTATTTAGAGATAAGTACGTTTACCTTGAGATTATTCTGTTTGTTGATAACCATTCAGTTATTAAAACCAAAGTCTCAAGGAGGGAATATAAATATTAAAAATAGTACCTGTAGTTTATGTTTCTCTACAGTCCTCAGTTGGATGGAATTAAATTATATTTCGGGTTATTGATAGGTCACTTTAAGAAACTTCTATTCTATCACTTTTTACATGACCTAAAGATAGATACTGTAGAATTTTTTTAGAATTTTCCTATATGGAGTTAGCGATAAAGCAAAAGTGTGTGATAGAGAAGTGAAATTTTGAGTTTATAAAAATGTTTTATATTTTAATGTATGAATAAGCTCACATATTAAACAAACCCGTAAAGGGATTTGACTTCTCTTTCTTTTCTTTCTATTAAGGATTGTATGGGCCTATGTTTCTTTTCTTAGTTCCAGCTCCAGCATCTATTTTCATCTCATCTCTTTTTGGCTATGGGGAAGCATCCTCCCCCCCCTAATGTATATTTTTCATTTTGTAGTCTGATAGAGTTTTTAACGCTGAGTAATAGTAGCTGATAAACATGGGGTGTGGGAGAAATAGTTTTGGAGCTATGGCCTCATCAAAGTCCCTTTTTATATATAAAAATCATTATAAATATGACAAAAATTTCCAAAATTTTCACAAAATTTAATTTCTCTAAATTTAATGATTTTAGGATTTATTCTATAGATTGACAAAATATATCTATTTTATTATAATTTTATAAAGAAAACTTTATTTATATTTATATATAATATTAAATATAAGTTAAAAAGATTTTTAATTCATTTTATAAAATTATAATAAAATAGATATATTTTGTCAATCTATAGAATAAATCCTAAAATCATTAAATTTAGAGAAATTAAATTTTGTGAAAATTTTGGAAATTTTTGTCATATTTATAATGATTTTTATATATAAAAAGGGACTTTGATGAGGCCATAGCTCCAAAACTATTTCTCGCACACCCCATGTTTATCAGCTACTATTACTCAGCGTTAAAAACTCTATCAGACTACAAAATGAAAAATATACATTAGGGGGGAGGATGCTTCCCCATAGCCCTTTTTTTTTATAAATCTTGAAGAGTTTTTTTATTGAATTCATGCTTTACTTTTGACTTTCTCTTTCTGTTTAATTTGCTGCGTTTTTTCATCGAATTTAAAAGCAGTGCTAGGTTTTTCTATAAAGTTGGAAGATTAAATTTATGAGATAAATGAATGCTTCTGCAGTTCATACAACCAGAAGTCACTTATTTTAATACCCTACTTATCTTCTTCAGGAGAGCTGCTATTGCGTTTCTTGTGAGCTTCTTAAATTACATTATTTAAGTACTCAGATTTCAGAGTTCCAAGAACACCATAGAGGAAGTTTTTCACTGACAACTTATTAGAAAGTTGCAGCTTTGATGGAAGAAGGTAGAGAGCAACATCTGGATCACTCATAGAATTTTCATATAGGTTTGTAACAGGTATTTAAGGGTAGTTAGTAATTTCAATCATCCTAATTTCATTAGACTCAAAAGCTTTTTTCTCATCACTTAATAATTCTTTAAAGAATGAGATTTTCGTTCCTTCCTGGGCTTGCAAGATCAATCCAACTATTGCTAATATATTAGCATAAGTTAAGAACTTACCTTGCTGTACCAAGTATCTAAACAGGTCCTCTTTACTTGGAAATTTTCCTATTAAATCTTGAGATAAATTCTCTTCATTGCATCATTCTTAGACTCCATCTTGCTTCCTCTTTCTAGAAATGTTAATGAAATTTAATATTATGGATATTCATTTTAAGTTTATTAAAATCTTACTACTAAATAAGGAGGACCTACTAGAGGTCAACCTTGAAAAGGTATGCGAAGAAGCATTTAAAAATTTGCTCCAAGTTTCTCAGATTGATTTTCATTTTTATCAATCTATCTCCATTAAATTGCTCCTAATAATGTTTAATTATTTTAGGAGGTCATCCAAATTAAGTTCAAACTTGCTAGAGAAACAAAACTTTATTAGGAGTATTTTTAATCTACTAAAATGCAAAATATACTCATAAAATATGTCAAATTACACCAATTAATGATACTTTTATTTTCTTTCCTTTCTGTAAAGAATATACTAGAGTGTCTGTTAATCTATTATTACAGAGTGCCTGTCTATTTTATCATTATTATAATAAAATTTATCAGTCAACTAAAATGAGTGCTAACCTTTTAAGAAGAGTGGCATCAAACCAATAAAAACTATCATTTCAGCAACCAAAAAAGATAAGACCAGAGATGCTTGCACTTAAAGGGAGCCTACCTATGACACTTTTGACGAGTCAACCTTTGAGATTGGAATATAAGTTCAAAAAGAGGTCAACAAAGAGGCTGCTCAAATTTAGGAGGAGGTTATACAGCCCCCCATTGAACTTCAAACTTTACCAATCAAAGTTGACTATAAGTGCAAAGAATGTAGTAAAGTTTTCCCTTACAACTCAACTTATAAGAGACATTTGAGAGATATACACAACGATATGCCAAGGTTATATCTCAAGCATTAAAAGAAAGATGGGAAGTATGTCTTTGAGTTCTGTTCGAAGCCATATTCTCATACAAGAGACCTCAAAGTTCACTTAAAGAAAAGGCATAATTAAAGTTTATTCTTTTTTCATAAACCCACAGGGAATAGATTCCTCTAAAAAGAGAACTTCAAGAAACCTAGTGGAGTCCATTAAAGTTGAAGTGTAGATGTAAGTTAAAATGAAAAAAGTAGTCAAGAACTTTCCTGTCTCTGATATAAATAAAATCATGGTAAAAGTAGAGGCTATGAAGATTACGTTATTAAATATTATTGACTTAGATTTTTGCCTAGAAAGCTATCTCACTCTAGAGGATAAAATAAAGAAGAGAGTCATTCTTAATGACTAATATGCTTACAAAATATATCATTTCAATTACTTCCTTGTTGATGATAAATTTCAAATGGAATTTGCTAATTAGTATTATACTCTTTAAAAGGCAAAGTTGAAAATGAGTGTAGGCATATTATCTAGCTAGATGCTATTTTACTTAGTTAAGATCATATAGCCTTCAAGCTTCTCTTACTAGAAATGACTTACAGAGAATTCCTATCTGAAAATAGTGTCAGAGATAAATTAGCTAGATAGAATAACAGATAGTTAAAGGAATCGAAGAGCTTCACAAGCTAGGCTACGTTCATAGAAACTTAAAACCAGATAATATTATGATTAATTATCAACCACTAAAAGTATTCATTATTGATTTCAATAGAGCACAAAGAGTGTAGGCTTCTGCATTAGGAAATGTATTAGGTACTCCAGGTTAATTCCCAGAAAGAGAATATTGGAGAGGCGGAGACGCTGCATGGGATATCTGGACACTAGCAGCAATAATTATAAAGAGTGACATGCCTAGAAACAATTACTTTAGCAGCTAGGGTGAGAAAGATTCAAAGCAAAGAATCAAGCAACAGTTAGATAAGTATATTGTTTCTGGAGGTCAAAGAGAACTTGCATACTAAGCCATAATTAAACCAAGCTAAGATAATTAAGTTACAATAGATACAATCAAACAGCTGCTTAGAAAGATAAAATTTATAGAACTGCCTCATAACTCTAAGCTTATGTCTGTGTGAAATATATTAAAAACTCTCTTGTTAGACTTACTTAAATTACTAATATTTTAACATTAAACCCCTACATAAACCCTATTAAAACCCTAATAATGTATACGTTAATAGTCTATTTTTATCAATCAAACAACTTAATGGGTTTAGGTGTTTTGAATAGACTAAATTGTAAGTTGGAGAGAAGAAATAAAGTTTAGAAAGTTGCCTCCAGATGCCAAAGTATTGTTTTAGTGAATAGTAAAAATAAAACGCCTCTAATTTACACTAATTTATATAACATTTAAACCCTAATCCCCTACATAAACGCCTAAAGCCCTATTAAAGTATGCATTAGTAGTTTTCTTTTATCAATAAAACTACTGAAGGAATTTGGGTTTTTAATGTCATTAATCTGTCTTGTCCAATTTGATTACAAATAAACATTTTTGAAGGATTTATTAAAAATTTTGATCTTATATATAAAATTCATTAAATATATTTGCGTTTGAAAAGTTTATTGCTGTAACTTACATCTTTAGATAAATTGAGTTAATGTTAAATTTTTTGTTATAATTAGCTATCCAAAAGTAAAAAAATTACAATTGATTTTATTGAAGAGAGATTTTCTGCATAGTATTAGCAAAGTTGACCTCCCAGACGTTACAAATACAAATAATCTATTTGTGGGATTATTAAATAGGAATCTCTATTTCTTGCATTTTAAACTCAAATACAAAAAGTAATTCTACAAAAGTTTCTACTTATATTACTATATATATATATATATATATATATAAAAAACTCCATGAATTTTTTTTTAAGAATTAAGATAAGGATATTTATAAATAACTAGGATTTAATTATTATTGGCTAAAATCAATTAAAATTAGCTTAAAAATATATATACACACCCTTATTGGTTTAATTTATATGGAAAATTATTTGAGTAAGTAGATTTAATAATTCGGCTAATCATCAAAATATCACGACAATAATAATTAAATTCTTGATTATTTATAAGTACACCCCTATCTTAATTCTTAAAAAAATCATGAGGTTATATATATATAACTCGTCTCCTATATTGATAGACTTATAATCAATACAAAACTATTAGGTACCAATTTTTAATATAATCTATTGCATTATATTTTCAAAATTTATTGGATATGGACTTTTATGACGTAATCCCATTCGTGCTCTATCATTTAATAGTATATCAAGATATGTTAAACGCATTAGTAAAATGTCAATATATCAGAAAAGTAATAATATATTTCTTTATGAATATGCCCAGATGCATTCAACTAAGATTCGATTAAGATGAATTAATCTGAAAATATTCCACTTTACATGAAAGTAGATGGGCCGTTGCTATATTTGCAAAATTTAAAATATCAACATATATTTAATATATTTTTAATAAAGTCTTAGAACAATATGTCCTCAATCTATTGTCATTACCATTCAAAAATTTGATTTAAAAATTAATTAAATTTTAATAATAAAAAAAATTTATCTAAAATTAAAAGAAAAAACATGAAAATTTCAAATTAATTTTATAGATTATAAATATTTTCAAATGATAATTTAAGTATTATTTAAAAATCTTGAAAAACAAAAGTTATAATATTAAGTAAGTATATTTGTTACAACCAAATTCAAAAAACAATAGAATTAGAAATTTAATATATTTATACTTAAAAAAAGTGAGTTATTTTGAAAATTTTACTAACTTAATTAAACATATATTTATAAGGAAATGCAATAGCTCGCTATATTCTAGAGTGATTGATTACTTAATCAAATTTTACAGTTCAAAAAAGCATGCAAAAACTGGAATACCTTTAAGCATTTCATTTTGCGACAAAATTCTTTGAGATCCAGTCGAGACCTTTGTAGTGAGCGTCACCTGTAACGACGCAAGTGCTTTGGATGAACCAAGTTCTACTATTAATGGTTTGGAGTCCGAGGTTATCAGTGATTCTTGAGCAGGTCATAGCTCCTGGTAGATCTTGCTTGTTGGCGAATATCAAGAAAACTGCATCCTTGAGTTCCTCCTCTGTAACCATCTTGTGTACCTCTTCTCTGTCATCATCAACTCTGTCTCTATCATTGGAGTTAACGACGAAGATAATATCTTAAGTGTTATTGTAGTAGTGTCTGCAGAGGAGAATGATCTTCTCTTGATCGCCTACATCCCATAATGTGAAACTGTTTTCTTGAAATCAAGATTTTCGACATTGAAGCAGATGGTTGGAATCGTTCTGATGACATCACCGAGCTTGAGTATTTAGAGGATAGTGGTTTTACCTGCAGCATCAAGACCGGTCATAAGAATATTTTTTTCTTTCTTGCCCATAAATCTTTACCAAGCTTTGAAGAACATTGAAGCCCATTTTTCCTTTTTTATTGTAATAAAATTTGATTTAATATAATTCTAATTCTATAGTTTTTTGAATTTAGTTGTAACAACTTCCACATTTCGAATATAATTACTTAATATAAGAAAAAGTTTTTAAATATATTCAATTAATTTCTATGAGTGTGGTTTATAGTGTTGAACTTTTCGCCTTATTATTCTCCAGGATTTGTTAGATATTCATATATGGGATACTTTACTGCACATATAATCATTTAATGAAATGTTAAGTGAATCAGGAAGTTAATTACAAATATCTAATGAAATTATAATTGGTAGCATATTTTGAATTTAAGTTAAATTTATTCTATATCAGCATATTCAGCAGATCATTTTTAGACTAAGTTAAAAACATAAAACATTATCTAAACGTCAAGATATTATATTTATAATCTACTTCTTTTATTTATGACATAAATATAATATTATTTTAAGAAAAAGGAATTATATTAGTTATAGCTTAGAATTGAGTATTTTATTCCATCACATCTACTTTTTTGTTACATCTCCATATTGTATTCTTAAAGTATTGAATTTATTATAGTATATTTCATTTTAACATATTTAAAATTAAAAAACATTTAATCATAAAATTAATTGATTTTGATATATTGTGAAAGTATAAAGCAAAATACTTATGATAAATATATTAAAGCAGCTGGGAAATCAGGAGCAACAGGTTTTCTCAATAAACATTCAAAAGCTAACATATTCCTAACTAAAAGTAGAATGTGCAAAAAAATGTATTTTTTATTATTAAGTAATTATGATTTAAAAGGGAATTAATTAAATCAAAAAGTTATAATATTAATAAGTATTCTTATAGATCAGACACAGACAGAGACACAGCACTCATTTAAAATGAAAGTTACAAAAAGTATTTCTGTAAATTTATTTTTATAGAGGTTCTATTTGGTAAGACTGCAGGTGACACAAAACAGGTGCTTCGCAGTGACACACAAAGAGGGAGACAAGATACTGTGAAATTTAAAAACAATAAAGATGATTAGGAAGATGAAGAAGATGAGATGTTTTTAGATATTTCCATTTTTGACTATTAAAATAAGTATTTGTATAATCATTATTTTAATTGTTAATTCACTAAATTTTCCAAACTATAAATTATGAATATTTATTTTATGTTAATATATTATTAAATTAGAAAGTTAATTGCTATGTGAGGCACCAACCTCACTTAGGACTTTTTAATAGAGCTTTCTTCTATACTAAGGCCTGCCGAATGCAGGTAGATGGTTGCTGGGCGCAATGCATTAAGGACCAGTCGGTGGGGTTCAATCTGTCAGCTACTACATTCCTCGAGTGGGCTTGGACACAAGGATTTCTCTTCATAGATGAGTTTACCTGGCTTGAGTTCATCTTCCTATCTAATAGGGAGCAGGAAAAAGGTACACTCTCCCTTCAAAAGTGAGAAGACGAAACAATTAAAACCAGCGATAAGGATTTTTCTCCCGCAACGGGTTAGGATGATGAAGCTACCACAGCGAAAGGACAAGGATAATGTTTCCCAGTAGCGGTGGGACCGGTAAGCGTTTTTCCACTTCCTGTTATTCTAGCTGAATTCTACGAGCTTTTTTGTTCAGATTATACTGGCTATATCATGATTTTAGGAGAAGATCAGGTAAAAACGGAACTGATTTTTTTGTTGAGTTTTTGGTCTTCACTACCGCCACGTCACGGATTTACAAGTCAACTCCTTTAGACACGTCTACGTCACGACTAAGATTGATGGTTTGATTTTAGTATCAAACAGTGATATGTTAATTCTATTTATTTATAATCTATAATCATCCTATGTTTAGATGTGAATTTATTATATTAATTAAATTGCATTAAAAGTACGGAATTCCCATTGAAAGCTCTTAGATAGTCTCTGAAAATCTAAATCAATTTAAAGTAGCATATAATTTCTAAGAATGAATTATAATTTACAAGAATTAATAAATAAATTAATTCAATTTATATTTTAAATTGTAGAGTATCATAAAATATGCTTAAATTTATAGGTATATTACAATTATTGCTTGCCAAAAAGAAGTAGCTGGAAAAACTAAACTTATTCTACCAGTTGGAAAAAATAAAAGCAAAATTGTGTAAAATTTCCAAAATAAACCATTAAGAAAGGAAAATATAAAAATCTTTCAATATTAATATTTATAATAAAGTAAAAATATCGTATGAGCCTTGTAAAAATGATTTTTCCCTTTAAAAGTTAATTATACCATGTTTATTATATTTAAAAATGGTAATTCTTATAAATATTTGGCTATGAGGTAGTATCCTCCCCCCCTAATGTATACCTTTCTTTTTGTAGTCTGATAGAGTTTTTTACGCTGAGTAATAGTAGCAGATGAACATGGAATGTGCGAGCAATAGTTTTCGAGCTATGGCCTCATCAAAGTCACTTTTTATATATAAAAATCATTATAAAATTTACAAAAAATTTCAAATTTTTCACAAAATTTAATTTCTCTAAAATTCACGATTATAGCAGTTTTTAACTATATTAACAAATTATATCTAATTTATTATAATTTTATAAAGTGAACTTTTATAGTAAAAAAGAAAATCTTAAATTATGATTAAAATGATTTTTAAATCACTTTATAAAATTATAATAAATTAGATATAATTTGATAATATAGTTAAAAACTGCTATAATCGTGAATTTTAGAGAAATTAAATTTTGTGAAAAATTTGAAATTTTTTGTAAATTTTATAATGATTTTTATATATAAAAAGTGACTTTGATGAGGCCATAGCTCCAAAACTATTGCTCGCACATTCCATGTTCATCTGCTTACTTGTATTACTCAGCGTAAAAAACTCTATCAGACTACAAAAAGAAAGGTATACATTAGGGGGGGGAGGATACTACCTCATAGCCAAATATTTTTACTAATATTAAAACTCAACAAATCCTTAAAGGTGTCAAAATAAGGGATAAGATCAATTTATTTGTAATGTATTTATTTTAATTTTAATTTTAATTTTTTTCTCAATTCTATAATTATTATTTAATTTCTTAAAATTAAACAAAATTCAATTAAGAGAATAAGAAACTAAAATAAATTATTAATTAAAACAATTGGTAAATTAATAACTAAACTTGTAATTTTTAAAAGCTAATTTTAAAGGTATTCTTGTTATTATAAGTTGTGAATCATTTTTATCATAAATATTAAGCGAGTATAAATAAAATGTGGAGACTATTAAAAATAAATTTAAAAAAAGAGATCAAATAAAATTATGTTGATATCAATATATACATGAGTGAAGATCATAAAGTAACTAATTTGAGTTAAGTTTGAGTAGATGCTAATTTAACTTTAATTAACTGATCAACCATCTAAAAATGGAATTTCTGTTTTTTCAACTTTTCTGATTCATTTTTATTGTAGTGCATCGATCAAGTTGATACTGTAGTGCTCTTTAAGTTTTTTTCATTAATTTTTCATAGATATCTTCAGGAAATCTTCCTAAAAAATTAAAAATGTGGAGAGTGTGGAGCTTAACATATACAATAATAGTAGTCATACGATCAACATCAGTAATAATATCAAAATCAAGCAATATTAGGAGTCTGGTAGAAATTCTTAAAATCTAGTTTTTGTTAAGTTTATATTTGTAAAACCTAATATTGTAGATCACGAACAGGATGTTGATGAAAAGATGGAAAGAATTAGTGATGTAAAATTTTAAAATTCTCTATAATTTCTACCAGACTCCTAATATTGCTTGATTTTGATATTATTACTGATGTTGATCGTATGACTACTATTATTGTATATGTTAAGCTCCACACTCTCCACATTTTTAATTTTTTAGGAAGATTTCCTGAAGATATCTATGAAAAATTAATGAAAAAAACTTAAAGAGCACTACAGTATCAACTTGATCGATGCACTACAATAAAAATGAATCAGAAAAGTTGAAAAAACAGAAATTCCATTTTTAGATGGTTGATCAGTTAATTAAAGTTAAATTAGCATCTACTCAAACTTAACTCAAATTAGTTACTTTATGATCTTCACTCATGTATATATTGATATCAACATAATTTTATTTGATCTCTTTTTTTAAATTTATTTTTAATAGTCTCCACATTTTATTTATACTCGCTTAATCTATAAGTTATTCTAAGGTTTCAAAATAGTTAGTATCACGAAATATGGCTTTGTAAACATAAATTTTTTAATTATTAGGAAAAGTATTATAAATTTATCATATCTATATTATAATAAATACTCACTTTGATTTTATTTTGGAAAACTATGAAAAATTTAAAAATAATATCATTAAATCTAGTTAATCATTATTATTGTATTTCATTACATTATAATTTTATATATAAAAAAATTTACCATAAAAAATTATATCCATTATAACTTTCTTTCATGGTAAATAATAATTATAAAAAAACATATTTTAGTTTTATACTAGAAATCATGCTCACATACACCTTGACAGTACTTCACTTTTATACTAATAATTAATAAGAAATTCAAACTAATGTGATATTAAAATCTTTAAAAAAAAAACCACCTTATGTATAATCTAAGACCACCTTGATGTATTTTTTACCATCTCATTCTATACTAACAGTAAGAAATCTCTTTACTTAATATAAATAGGGCAGTCCTCCGAGTAACTTTTAGTACCAAATACAGAGCATCCTTAATAGTGATTTCTGGCTGAAACTACTAGTTTGGAACAGATATTTAATGGAATGAAATCACCCTAAAAGAGCATTAAATTATTTGAATTAAAATAAAAACATTAGGCATTCAATCCCGCTGTAAGTTACATCGTAATTTTCGAAGAGTGATAAGCAAATTACTATAGAGCAATAACATATTACCTAAAACAAATGATACAAATGCAATGGTACATTGTTTGAAATAATATAATTCTCACTATTATTAAAGCTTAAGTTTATATTTTATTCTTTATTCGATTGATAGGCAAGATATGAAACAATTTCTAGAAGAGAAAACAAAGCATTGAGTCTATTGGCAGCTACTTAACTCTATATATCGGTTTAATACTCTTCGTAACTTATTCCTTTAGCTAAGTTAAGTAAATTCTATATTTTTTGAATTGGATAGGTGTCCAAAAGCACAAGAAATCTTTTTGATGGGAGATATTTTGCATACTTTTGGCACAGTAAACCCCTCGGAGAATGGCCTATGCAAATAATTAAAGCATATAGTTATAGAATGGGTGTATTAATTTCTGAAATTTAAATCTAAAAAGAAATTCTGAGATTTCGTTAAACATTAAATTGAAAAAATTAATTTCAAAGTTTTGAAGTTTAACTTCATTATTTTAATTTTTATTAATAGATTTTGATTGTTAAAACCATTTGTTCCATCATTTTAAAATCATAGTTAATCAAAAATAATAATTTCTAAATAGTACGTTGGATATTTTACGATTCAGATCAATCAAAATCCAGCTCGATCATAATATTAAATATTTTATTTATTTAATGTTAAATCATAAGAACTGACAGTATATTTATTTTAGCAAGCTGCAAATATTTTATAAATGGATATGCCAAAAGTCCTTAATCCTGATTCAATTAGCATCCTAGGATCTGTAAATATTCCATTTCACATAAAGGAAGGAGGGCCTGAGCTATTTTACAATTAAATTCAGATTATTCTATAATATAAATTATAAAAAGTAACTATATTAATTTATTGCAGTAATTTATAATTCTAATGTTATATCCAATATGTTTTATTGCAACAAATTTGTCACCAGGTTGTCATCCAGGATAATAAAACATTTTAAATAATGCGTATACGAATGTCAGTATAATCAATAAATATAAAAAATTAAAAAAATAAATTTTATATAATAATATTAATTTTATTTTGCAATAAAATTTAATCAATAGATTGAAAATTCCATGAGAAGATGCAAAAACGAAGGCAGTCATAAATTAAAATCGTGATTATTATATTAAGCTTTTTAATACATTTTAAGTTTTATTAATAAATTTAGCAACTATTTCCTAAATAGAGTTATTACTAAAGTATAAAAGATTGAATTTCTATCAAAGTTTATTATATTTTTGAATTTAT
Source organism: Oxytricha trifallax (assembly GCA_000711775.1). Classification (NCBI taxonomy): domain Eukaryota; phylum Ciliophora; class Spirotrichea; order Sporadotrichida; family Oxytrichidae; genus Oxytricha; species Oxytricha trifallax. Next base: position 127,039 of record ARYC01000737.1, on the reverse strand, counting down.
CTAATATTTTTGCTTCTTCTCTGCATGTTCTCATCAATATCTATGAAGTCTCTTCTATTTTCGTTATTTCATCTTTAGATCTTTTCATTAGAGCATTGCAGATTAATTTAGAGAAGTTATTAAAAAATTCATAGAATAATTTAATATTTTGGGTAAATCTTAAATAAAATTTAATGATATAATTATAAATTTAGGTTAAAAGAAAATTTAATATAAAATCAGCTATGTTAAATTAGTTTTGATATTACTAATTAACATTATAAAAATAGGCTCTTAATCACTTCAGCAGTAATAAATGATATCCCACAGCTGTATCTTGGGTTTCTCAATAACTTGCCATGATTTTAAATGTATCCGAATGATGTAACAAACGCCTTAAAAAGTGCAAGGACACCTGTCAATACAAGGACTAAAAGTGATAGTCTTCCGATTTTCTTATCTCCAATATCTAAAGCTTACAAACCGGAGAATGAGGCTATGCAGCACCAGGCTCCATTCTAACCTTCAAATGCGAAATCTAGACTTTTTTATATATTGTAGACGAAAAATGTACCAATAGTTGAAGAGAATCATGTACACATCAGTTGATGAGGCAACTGAAGTGGGACTCTATGATTAAACATTAGGAGCTGTTGATCGCTCTATCACTAAGACCAAGGCATTCTACGGGCTATTCTTTTACGAATGCAGTGTAAACAGCTGATCTCACAGTTTGCTTATTGTATATTATATCACCTGGAATAAGACCCATTGTGACTTTAGACTTCAGCAATTCTCTTTGAAGCAATGACATGAAAGATAGTAGTGGCAAAATGCTTTGAATTCACTGCTGCCTAGCATTTATCAATTTCTACTCTCTTCGTATCTGAGCGAGCTCCCATTGGTCCGAAGAAGTCATATCAGAGCTCTGAGGTACCGGATAGGATGGGAACTCTATTGGTTGAGACGCCAACGAGTGTAGTGTGCACGGTAAAAATGCTTCAGAATTCCACTACCTCCTTATCCGTAATTGCACACCATCTCATTTAAAATCATTTTGATAGTTGGAGAATTCGCTTGCACTACACTATAACATTGAGGAAAGCGCGTAGTCATGAAAGGAAAAGATCAGCAGCCTCAAGATATTGCATGTTTAACAGACATGATTTTCTTCAATATCCTAAACCATAGCACTATAGTAAAAAACCATCATATGGGAATTCAAATGTCCTTGGGTAAATATTATTCTTTGATTATCTTAGCCCCTGGGACACTTGTCTGAATCAAATATTTCATCTCACTAGATAATTTTATGTAGAATCGCGTGGCACAAGTGGTTGCCTCCCAATCAATAGAACTTTCGGCTCTTACTTCGTTTGTAATACTGAAATTCTTGAATTAAAAAACATAGTGTCCTCACAAGCTTACTTGATTAAGCAATGTGATAAGTTTACTCAAAACAAGGCATGAAACCACTCCCAGCTATGGTTCTTCAAAAAGCTCTTGATGACAACGAAAAGATAGTGCTCCAACCTATACTATATGAGACGCAAGGATGAACAGAGTAAGGAGAATGCCTAGAGCAAGACATGGTACAGATTTCTCTTTCTAGTTAGTGCTAAATGCGACACTTGCATAATCCTTATCATAAAGCTCTCAAGAAGGATGTCTACAACCCAGACAGCACCTACTTTTTAATTTGCAATTAACTGGCACTTTAGTCATCACATGAACGAACAAGCTGAGAAAATTTTATTTTACAAACATTATTATTTGTGATTATGATGCATTCACAATCAATTATACACACAGATTAAAATTGCAATTGCTAATGGTTTATTAATTTTTTTAAAAAAATCTTAATTTCTTAAGAGTAAGCGCTATTGTTTTTTTGCTTATATTCTCGTATTTTAAAAAACTTTGCCTTCTCCCAATTTTTCAAATTCTTTTATTTGAAAGAATAAGTAGCATTTTTAAATAAGTTCCTAGAATCAATTTACCAGAACTAATATTAGATACATTAACATTTCCATGATAACATCGCACATGCAATTAAAGCTCAAATTATAGATTATTCTTCAATATTATGAAAATATAATTTAATCAATTGGTAAGAAAATGCTTCATTAAAAGATTTTAAATAATAAAGAATAAAATCATTGGTTTTAAATGTGCATGCTAGTAAATGAAATTCAATCCATACTTATTAAGCCTGGTAATCAACAAAAAATAACTGCTGAAAATTGGAAAAATACTAAAGCCCATGAAATGATAAAAAGAACAAAGCCGTTTAATGTTGCCAAGGTAGTTTATGAAGAATGTGTAAATATTTTAGTGGCATAATTTACTTTATTTATTATTTATAAACTAATGCTGATAATTTGCTAAGAATCAATAAGTAGGCATAAGAAACGAGATATATCATAAATACTGCTTGCCAAAATGAAGTAGTTGAAGATGATAATGTTTTCTGATTGAGAGGTAATACAAAACATGAAAGTGTAAAATGCCAGAATAGCCCGCTACATGCTAGAAATATTCTAAAAACTTATAAATTTTCTTGAAACTTTCGTTTATTTATAGTGTAATCTGGTAATTTTATTTTACCTTAAATATATTTTTATTATTTTATAATAATAATTAAAAACTGTAATGACATAATTCGTGAATATTTTTATTCCTTTTCCTTTTTAATTCCCATTATTAAAAATAATAATATTTAAACAAAATTTTAGATATATAAATCAGCATTATTTAAGAATATTTATAGATCTATCAAAATTTAAAACCTATAAAAACCAATGACATATTATTAATTAAGCAGCATGATTTTGAATTCTTATTTTATAAATTAGGAGAACTAAAGTAAATTTTTGTAAATTAACATTTTGAATTATTATTTATTGAATTTCAAATTCAATAATCCAGGAAATAAAGAATGGCATTTAGATTTCTAGAATGAATATATTTGTTAAATTAATTAAATTATTGCATTAAAATTCTACAAATTGCTGATTATAAAATGGAAAATTATAAAATTTTTCTGTTAAAAAGTTAATAAAAACCTTTATAATGATTAAAATTGAACATGAGAATAAAATTAAAAAATTTTATCACTATTAGTTTACTTTTTAAAATCGATCAGCTAGGATCATTTTACTCTGAATATTTGAATAAGTAAAATAATAAACAATATATGGATTTATATATGAAAGTGTTTAACTTCATAAAAAAATCAATATAAAATCTAGGCAATTTATTTAAATTTTAAATCATATAATGTCAAATATATTTGATATTTAGTTATTTAATTCTTTGATTTTGTTGAATTAAAATTAATAATTCATTGAAATTAAGAATAATAAAATTTTTAAATAATTAATTAATTTTATAAAAGGTTAGTAATTTATTTCATAGGAAAATTGCTAGATTATTCTTAATAGTTTGAATGATAAAAGCTGCCTGATTATAAAAGAAATCATGATCACAAAACCCATCGCAGTACTTTAATCATTAATTATTACTTTTTAATAATCTACATATATTAAATAAGAAACACAGAATGGGTATACTGAGTAAAACACAAAGAGATATCATTTAAGGTGACATAGAAAACAACTAAACACATCACCTAGCATAATATACAATTGATATCATAAAAACCAACAAAGATTAGTGGGGGCTACACATACTAAAAATACAAACATTCATTTCTAGGAAGCTTATAAGGAAAGGCTACAACATACTAAACCAATTCCAAATTCAACTCACCAAGCTTCAATACGACAAAGAAAATAAAGACGACTAGGTCCAATTTTGGACCCAATAGCAATTTCAAATGTTAAGACTGGTAGCAATCAACAACAGATTCATCAGACCTTAAACCAAGACCGAAGAACAATAGTCTCAACATCAGCCCCCACTAATTGAAGAAGCTTCCCCCTCAGACCACTATCTAATCAGAGATAGTTAACACCAAAAAGAGCACGAAGACTTTGAAAAAAAGTACCGAAAATTCGAAAACAACCTAAATTATGCCAACAGAAACAGCAACCTTAAAACAAAAATGGTACTGTATTCAGAAAACGAGGAAGACTGGAGCTCAGTCGAAGAAGAATAAGTCTAAGGCGCCTACGACAAAGATCTTCCCAAGAGGACAACTCTAGCTAACATACGTAATACATAGATAGCTAGTCTGAATTCTCAGAAGGACTTAGGAATCACTACCGAAAAATTTGCGAAGATGCAAGCGTCAAATAAGTCATCGGTAGAAGAGAGAACTAAATAGCAAATTAATAATTAAAGGTCGAGCCTTAAAATTTAGTACTAAATAGTAACAATTAATTTTAAGAAAATAATTAATAAGTTAACAACTTTAAAGATATGCAGACTATCACTAAAGCACAACTAATTGAGAGATTTGACACAAGAGAGTCCTGCATCTCAATCTGGCTCAGCACCATAAATTCACAGCTCTTCAGACACATTAAAGAGTTCTCCAATGTCATTAACATCATGATCAAAAAGATTTTCTAAAGATATCTTATTAACATGGATGAAAATGGATGACAAGCAACTAAGAGCGGAAATTGACAAAATTTCTGGCTCAATGGAAGAAATAAAACTTCCCACAATCCAATTCTTCAGACTACTGGTAGTCATACTGATAAAGTACATAACAGCCAATGAAGCTAGCTTCATCTCAGTATCGGTAGACTACCACGAACACCTAAAAAAAGTAGAAATCTACATCAAGTGTCTTCAAAAACATGCCTATTATATGAAAAGCGACTTTGTTCAGCTTATCACCACTAGATGTAAGAACTACATAGCCTCCAAAGAACTCAAATTCTCAATCAATGTCAAACATTTTGACACTAAATTCAAATTCAGAGACCAAGGAGAGACAGTTGAAATACTCTATTCCGGCCCCAAGAGAGGGGGAAAAAGAAGGAACAACAAGAGAAAGACCAAAGGAAGAGGAAAGAGACGGGACGAGGAGGAAAAAGACGAAACAACAACAGAAGATGATAAAAACTCAGTATACAGGAGAGAATCTCCGACTTAACTAAAAGGGCTTGTCCCTTATTTGCACTAAAAATCAACTATGATCGGGGGTCACCAGAGACCTCAATGTGATCTAATTATTATTTATTATTTTTTAATAAAGCTTTTATTTTCACAATTTTTAAATTTTTAACTTTTAATTATATAGTACTATATTTTGGACCATCCTGAAGTATAGGCAGCAATTTAATTTTGAATTAATAAATGAGTATCTCTATCTTTAATGAATATATCGCATTAATTTGTGTCCAAAGCAATACCAGCATAATATCATCCCTCATTTAAATTCTTTCGGATACAATTAAATAGGACAATTATATTTAATTAGGTATAGTGGACTATAAAGTGCATTTTATTTTATAATTTATTTTAGAAAATAAAGAAATTTCATTTACAATATATGTGTGCTATTCTATATAAACAAGAATCAGCGTCGTTTATTTTGAACATAAGGTGGGCATATTGTTGTCTTGCTGTTGTATACTACCAAAACACTTATCCTATTTGAAATAGTGCGTTAGGATAACAGTATTCTCACATATTAATTACTATTATTATTTGATTAATCCAAATATTATTAAATATATTGCTAGGTAACAATTGTTAGTGGGGTAAGTATACAGAATTAAATTTTCTGCATTTTAGCTCTATATATTAGCTAATAAAGTTAAAGTTAATTTTAGCAAATTATTCATTATGCAATGTTTAATTGTTAAATACATATATTACACAATATCTTTGGTACTTTTTTCCTTTGTCATCCCCTTTAAAAGATTAACTTAGTGCAATAATCATTATATGGGAAATGTATCAAATGTCTCAATGTATTTAATTTATGGGAGATATTTTACGTACATTTGTCATAATTACCCTCCAAGTAAATGAAAAATGCAATTTTTCTATTTTTAAAGTTGAGTAGTGGAATATTTTGAATAATAAAAATTAAATTAATACTTTTCCCATCTTCTAAATTTAAAAGCATTTACTCTATCATGTTTAAAGATTTTTTTAAAAAATAAATAATGAATGTATTAGTAATAATTTATATATTTGCCTTATTAACTCAAACCCCTCCCTGCCCAATCTATATATACAAAAATATGATTATTAAATATCTATAAAAAGAAATAGGTAAATTGGCATAAGTTCAAATTTAGAATAATAAATATAAAATATAACTGCCATGTTTTTATTATACTAATAAATAAACATTAGTGCTTACTTTAATTTTCTATTTTAAATAATAATCTTAATTATATCAAAATTATGTAATTTTATTTTTATTTAAAGCTTCATAGCACAAGAATAAATACATATGTCATACAATATCCTTGTCTGAATTTTATTGTCTGGTTCTTTAAAAAAATAGATTAGTATCTCTGTTCAATCTGAAACTTACATTTCATTCTATTGTTGATCATTTGAAGTGGAAACTGTATATTTAATTTAGTAGAGTCACTCTTAAATTTTTTTGTGGGAGTAGGTTCTTCTGCAAGATGCAGTATTAGTTTCCTAGATTTTCTTTCCTTCTTGTTCTTGATCTTCGCCAAGGAGATCTATAGAAATTTGGTCTACAAATCTTATTTTTTCGTCATTTTTAGGGGGTCATAACTGACACTCCATTTTTGTACTTATCTTGATAGCGAAAATCTACTCTCTAAGTTCATTCTCAAATTATTCTTTTGCTTTCAGGTATTTTTTAATATATTGTTGATTAGTCACTTAAGAATCTCATTCATAGAACCTAATAATTTATGACTTTAATCATTAGGATTGTTATTCAAGTTTGTTGGTTGAGCAGATTGATCAAACACGTTTTTACATTTTAGGACCATTTTTATCTTAATTTGAGAATAAATTTGATATTTGAATAACCGATTCTTAGGATTATCCTTACTTGAAAACAACTGCAGTTGAAGTAGTGGCTGTGATGAAAAGTATTTTAACAGTATTTTAGAAATAGTTAATGAATGCAAGTTGAAGTGTCAACATGCTCAAAGACATTTCCATTATTCAGGAAACAATTTACTATAATAATAAAATAAAAAAATTCATAAATATTTAATTAGATAGGTTAATCTTTAATTTCATATTAATTTTAATCTAATTAGTAAAATAAGCTTACCAAATTCAAGATCGTTGCAATTATTTATCCTTATTTTTCATTTAAACTTATGCTAATTTACCTATTTCTTTTATTTTTTATCGATACTAACATTGAGAATAAATTTATTAATAACTAGTTATTGATCAATTGTAAGGGCATACCATGTAATCATAATCAAACGCTTTTTAAATCTCGTAGTAAATATGTCCAGATTCTCCAAGTCTTGCTTCAATTATTATAATTAGTTTGACATGTCTTAGTTATAGTTTTATCTACCAGTTAAAATAAATCTTTTATATATTATCTTTTTATATTACAAAACTCGTAAGATATATTCGCTAATTAATGACATTCGTTAATACTTCAAAATTTAAAAAATTATCTTTTAAAAATATTATATCAATGATTGCAATATCTTCTCATCACTGTTACATTACTATTGTGCGATATTGTGTGAAACTTTTCTCCATTTTCATCTCATTGATATATAAATCACTCATAAGAATCGCACAAAAAATTAAATGGATTACTTAGCTTAATAGAGTATTTAAAAATAAAATCTATCAAAATTATCAATTATTACATAGAAAACTAATTTATTTATATAAACACCTAATTATTATAAGAGTTAACAAATATTCAAAAGTTCCAGTCCAACATATATCTAAGTATTTTTAATTAATATTTTCTTGTATTTTTGATTTCTTTTTATTGAAAGATTTTCTTTTTATGATTAATTATCTAATGTCATATTTATCATAGAAATATAATACTCATCAAATTACTTCCTCACTAATAAAGTGTATGTTAAAAGCAAAATATTATTGATTAAATAAACTATATTTAAAATTATAATTCATATTGACTTCATTAAAATTAATAATTTATTTCATTTTTAATAATAAAACACATCACCAGCGCTCCTGAATAGTCAGGAGCTTGATTCACAAGTAAACAAATGAAATTTATTAGATAAGCCATAGCTATGAAATATTGTAGAAATTGTATTATTCTTGGGGATAAAGCTAAGAGGTATGATTCAAGAAAAGTGTTCATTTAGTATCCACAGAGTTAATGTTTATTTTTACTAAAAATAAAAAACTCAATTTTAATAGTACTAATATTAGTTTGAGCAGTCTATATTTTAAGAAATTAGTTTAACTTTTTTTATCTAATTATTTTTCGTTAATTAATATGTTATTTAATTACTTATGTTAGTAAATAAAAAAATAAAATAACCTAGAATGAAATTAGAGTGCTCATAATTATTTTTAATATAAAATTATGTAGTAGTAAGTATGATTAAATAAACAAATAAATCATGATAATCAGGAAAAATATATTGAAAAACTTTAATTATAGATAATATAAAGTTAATATTAGTTTTTAAAGCCCTGCAAATACGAGAATACTGGTGAAGCTAATGTAAATCTGACTGCTGGATGGAGCAATAGTAAATAGTAATATATAGTAGCAAATATCCCAACTAATCCAAAAATATAGAAAGAACACTGTATATATGTTTACTCAAAACCCCTTAATGAGTTTTATATGTGTTTTGATTGATGAGGGTAATATTTGGGGTTATGTTTTTATTTTTTACATTAATTTCATTTTAGATGTTAGATTCAATGTAATTTATTAATTTTATGGTTGAGTTTTTCATTAAATATAAATTTTATTTAGAAATAAATTAACTAAGAAACTTTAAATGAAATTGAATTTTTTGTTGCTTTGTTAATTTAATTAAACTATCTAAATTTTACGAAAACTACTTCTTATAATTACTTAAGACTCCATTTATTGAAATGCCTTGTTGCCAATATAGTTTTAATAATTTAGTACATGGTATTAGTTAGGTTTTGAGCCAAATTGAAAATTTTCCATTAAAAACTTATTAGATTAAAGCATAGTACTAAATTAGTTTTGGGACTATTAAATAATACCAATTAAAATTAAGTTAATTAAGTACCAGTACTAATTAAATTTAAACAAATTTAGTACTATTTTAATGGAATTTAATTGGTTAAAGTGGAAATCCATATCTGAAACTTGTTACAGTTTTTGCTATCTTTCTCTCATTTATAAGATTGACCTCTTAAAAAATAGCCATATTTAATAGGTGTCTAAAAATTTATAGAAATTATAAATACAAATTTTAAGATAGATTTCCATTTATAATACTTCTGATACTTACACATTACACGATTGTGGCAATCATAACCTTAACCACTAATTTTATGCCTCTAATTTATTTTAATTTTATTTAATTTACCAAACATTTTTGTATCGGATAAAAAAACGTTCATAAAAAAAGCAAGGTAAAAGAAACTAAAGTGTTGAATTGAATTTAAAAAAAATTTTATAAAAACTTCAAAAATCTTAGTACATAAATGCCAATATTTTTAAATTATGCAATCATCAAATTTCATAAACACGATAAATAAAAGTGAAACTTATTAAAAAATGTAAAATAAAAAAGAATGTCATTCAAACTTCTTATTTCAAATAAAAATGTTAGAACATGAATATAAAAATAAGAAAATATATGAGTGTAAAAAAATTTATGATATAAAACTTTCATATTTTCATAATTAGAGGGAAATTTATGCTTCCTAACTAAATACTCTAATCCTCAACATTACCCTCATCGATTAAAACACATATAAAATTCATTAAAGGTTTTGGGGTTTTGACTGTCACTTCTTAAAATATAAGTCATGATTTCAACTTTATTATGATATTAATTTATAATTATGACTTAATATAATTAGAGTCAACAAGCTTTAATTTGCCTTTTTACTTTATATTCACATTAAATTTCTAAAATAAGCTTAAATAGAGGTGAATTAATGATTATAAAATTAAGAATAAAAAGCTAAGTAAAATTAATTTTCTCTAAGTTATGTGAATAAAGTTTTTAAAAGGCAATCTAATTATTGAATGATAAAATATATAATAGCTTGCTTAGTGAAATCAATTTTTTTTAAATGGAAAATCAGAATCATTATCAATTCAATATAATTAATAATTATTAATAATTTTTATAATATAAATTCATTTAAAATTTCCAATTTAAATCAATCAAATTATAAGTAAAAGCAATATAATTATTTTATAATATACTGTATTTCTATAACTTTAAGTTTACTGAAGTTTTCAGTTTTCAAGTAAGTCCTAATATTCAGTTCAGTCAAGTATGTATATAACTGTTCTTTTTAATTTTCATTTCAAGTTATAAACAAATTATCACATAATTAAATTAAAAAAGATTTCAGTAGATGATTTATAACCCATGCTTAAGCAACTATAAGCTGGATTTACAGATAGAATAAAATTATCAGGTTTATTAAACACATTTTGACTTAATGATTTCATTGCGCATTCATAATTTATATATATATATATATAAATAAATCAATACCTAATAATAATATTGATTAATAATCATAAGCCTCATCTTGTTATCGCAGAAATTTATTGCTACTGAAGAAATATTTTAAGGAATAAAATTGAAACATAGAGTATTAAAGATTATTTTAATAGCAAACTTTTAACGTATTAATTATTATAATTGTAAAAATAATAAAATATATGAAAAGATTGTCAGGATTCAATATTACATACACTATAAAAGAATTCATTTTCAATATCTGTGAAAAAGCTATTAATTTATAGTGGTGCTAAAATTAATTATAAGGAAATCTAATAGATATCGCAAAATACATCTCTAATGCTTTGATCTTTTGTCAGATTTATATTTATTAATATTCTTACATTTTAAATAATAGTTTCATATGGTTATATTATAATTTTTTTCATTTAAACTAATAAATAAATATAAATTTGAAGTCAGACCATAGCCTTTGTTGAATAAGTATTGATCTCTTTAGAATGGAAAACTATCCATTAAAATAACTCCCTTGATAATATATATATATAATTTCTGAGAATAATAATGGCAAAGCTGAATGCCGTATAATTATACTGCAAAATAATGCGAAAGTCTAAAATTATTGTATTTATAATAATAAAGCACATAAAAATAATTAAGCATTGTAAAGTATATAATATAACTGAGATCTTTTTATTAATCAACAAAGAATATGTGAAAGTTTTTTAACTGAAAATTTGAGATCAGTGCTTAGAAGTTTAAGCTATAAATCAAACTGAATCATCTTTAGGCAAATTAAATTTACATTATATATGATCTCCCATTTGAAATTCATTATTTATAGGCAATAATCTTTTCCAAGTAAATTAATACTAAACCTTTTAAAAAAGCAAGAAATCGCATATGGAAATTTAAGATGAATTTAATAAAGTGAAAAAAGCAAATTCTATAATCGTGAGTAATGTTAAAACTAAAATGATTTAATAATCTTTGCAGCTTCGAAGATTAAAATCTAATTTAATGATTTGAAAATGACTTTAAATATGCAGATTTCATTCTTCCATAATACAATTGATTTTGCTCAGCTTCTTAATTGAACTAAAGTTCCTAGTTGATAGTAATTTAACTATGTCGAAAACATGAATTTGCAATAGCACTTAAAGGTAAAAACTAAGAAAGCAAAAAAGAATTAAAAAAATAAATGAGCAACGTAAAAAAATGAGAGTAAAAATTATTGACAATATACTTATTCGATATACTAAATACATTAAAGTTTAAAAATGGCAACATAATCTTTTCATTACTTACTAGCTAGCAACAATAATATCAATATTGTTCTGTTTTAAATCTCAACTTAGCAAATTGAGAATTATGTCTTTTTAGTAAGACGAATGCTTTCAACGAAGCATTTCAAGCCTATGACTAAGTTTCGGATAAAATTAATTGCTGGAGGTTTATTATTTTTAGATTCTCTGCATTACTTATTCTTCGCATTTCCATTTTTGCCTACGAGATGCATCTCAATTATCTCAAAATAGAGATTTAAATATGTATTGTAAATTAAGGAACGAATTTCTTAAAACCTTTATTTCTTTCTTCAGTAAACTTTTTAATCCTTACTAGTTGTAACGAGTTTTATGTTGAAATGAAAACAACCAAACGAACATACAAGATCGATCATGTTGCCATTTTTTAAATGTGTTAATTAACGCATTCTTCTTTAAGCTTAGCAAAGTATAGAAGGAAACTAATACATCGTTAATAAAGTGAAAATTTGTGAAAGATCGCTAATGGTTAATTAAACTAAAAGTTGAGATCGGTGCATAGAAGTTCAAAATATAAAATGAAACTTAATCATCTAAGTGAAAAAAAGAAAATGACATTCTATACACAATCCCATTGGATAGGCGGTGCAAGTTAATAATTTTTAACATCAAGTAAATTAATTCAACACACTTTTATAACAGTCTAAGATCTATCTATGTAATCGTGAAGATAATTTGCTCAGTAAAATCAAGAATAACTTTATATTGTTAAAGTATAATTGATTTGGGAAAATTCAAATTTATATATCTAAATCAATTTAACTGTAGGCGTAACAGCCACTGATTTGCGAAGCTTTTAATCGTAATTTGATTTGAGTTTAATGTATTTAGTGGCAGTTTAATCTTAAAAGTTTAATGATCTAATTTAAAAAAAGTGGAAAGTTATTTTTGTACCATTGGTACATTAGCTCACGAATTCCTCTCATTGGTGCTCTATAAACATTGCAGCTTTGGAATGTACCAATCTAAAACGGTACAATATATTAGGGCGTATCTGATCTCATTCAGATGTACCAATGTACCAATTGGACATTGAAAAGTTTTTGTTATTTTTAATCGGTAAATTTTAAAAACTGGTACATTTAATTATTAGAGCAATTAATTAGATAATAGCGATTAGTTTGTTTTTAAAATTAAATTTTCAAAAGAATGGAGTGAAGTTTCCTCATTTACTCATCGTGTGTCAACCATCAATAAGATATAAAACAGATGCATTAGTAAACGAATTCAAAGTACAGCCTAAGGGCAAGTTTCTTCTTCAAGATTCAACTCCCGATAGCAAAGAAGAACTTCAAAATCTAAGAGAGGTCGCTATTAGAAACCCATGAGCGTCTTGGGAATGTGTTCCAGTACAGGGATTTATCAACTGATCAAGTATACTTGAGTATTCATGTCAAGAGTGGGGGCTCTCTAAAGGCTACTTCAGTGCTACACGATATGCAGGAAAGAATGCCTTGGACAAGCTAAAGTTGGACACGCGCAGTATTGGAGAAGTAGAGGCTAGAAACCTATTTAAAAATCCTTAAAAGCTTGAACTGATGCTTGGTGATTCCCATAAGTTTGCAGAGCTAATCTCAGAGAGGAGTTGCAATGGAACCTCTAAGAACCTGATTTCAGAGGAAGGCAGCAGCCTATCAAAAAAAGCGATACTGAAAGAATACATAGGAGGCGTGAGAGCAGGTCGATTGAGTGATGCTTCAGACATGTACGAGGAGAGCAAGGGTGATTATGAAAAACTAATTATGATTGGGAGCTGCGAGAATCAACTCAGAGTGCATTAAAAGTACCTCAAAAAGATTGGATCTGGACTTACATCTCCACTGCCAAAGATAGAGTAACTGATGGGATACATAGAGAGCTCCTCTAGGTCTGACAAGAACCAGAATGAAATAAGTGCCGGGTTCCTGAGGGATTGCAAATACTACGACGCTGTTGAGGCGCTTTACAGTGTGATCTTTAGAAGATGCCCGGAGAAAGTCAATGCGGTATGGTTTTGTGGCGATCCTGATACTGGCAAGTCCACGTTAGCACGGATGGTGGAACAGATATTTATAACTGAGAAATTAAAAGAAGGTGACGCCAACTTCCTGATAGATGATAGCAAGCCATTCACTCTGCCATCTCTTGTGATCATGAATGAAATCAACCACAAGCACTTCTTCAGTAAGAGAAACATTGCCACGATGAAGCTATTCCTGGAGGGGGAAGGCTACCCGATAAGCGTAAAGTATCAAGCCAACGAGATGAAATTTGTGGGTTGCCAGATTATCATCACATCAAACACTACCCCATTCGAGAAAATGGAGAGCGCGGACAGGGAGGCATTCTACACACGAATCAAGCTGGTGAACATGCATCTACACGAGTTGAACAGGGATGGGTCGAAGACATTTCCATTCACCACAATACAGTTGGCCAAGTACTTTAGGAAGAGATTGCAGGAAGACGGGGTCGTTGAGGGCAGAAAGCAGGATGTGAAGATGACAGAAGCCAATCAGGACGCTGAAGACACGGCAGATAAGACGCATGATCGCGAGGATAACGATAACTAATGAACGTACCTTATCTAATTAATTGCTCTAATAATTTAATGTACCACTTTTTACATTGTACCGATAAAAAAAAAACAAAAACTTTTCAATGTCCAATTGGTACATTGGTACATCTGAATGAGATCAGTACGCCCTAATATATTGTACCGTTTTAGATTGGTACATTCCAAGGCTGCAATGTTTATAGAGCACCAATGAGAGGAATTCGTGAGCTAATGTACCAATGGTACAAAAATAACTTTCCACTTTTTTTAAATTAGATCACTAAACTTTTAAGATTAAACTGCCACTAAGAACATTAAACTCAAATCAAATAACGATTAAATGCTTCGCAAATCAGTGGTGTTACGCCTACAGTTAAATTGATTTATATTTGTTATTTTGAATTTGCCCAAATCAATTATACTTTATTAATAATATGTATCAAGCTTATTTATTAATCGAGAGTAGAGTCAAATGCAAATAGACATTTAAATCAATGCAGTTTAAAAGAATTAAGACTCTTTCAAGATAGTGAAAAATGAATAACGAAAAAGGCTTATTTCCGATCCTCATGTTAATATTGATATGAGCAGCTTCTTAATGGAAGGCCATTAGTGATTTAATTATAAATGGAATTTTCCAAGATCCAGATATCTATCCTATATCTTATAAAGGGTTCAAAGAAGAGAGAGAGAGAGAGAGGGTAAAACTTTGTTCCAAAAGTAGATAGTTGACAAGTCACTATATATATTCAAGTTAAGAGTGAGCCATTTCATATTTAATGATATTTTAAGAGCACTCTTTTAATAATGCCTTTATAGGATTCAAATTGTTCCATTACTAAATCTCAACTTAGCAAATTGAGAATTATGTCTTTTTAGTAAGACGAATGCTTTCAACGAAGCATTTCAAGCCTATGACTAAGTTTCGGCTAAAATTAATTGCTGGAGGTTTATTATTTTTAGATTCTCTGCATTACTTATTCTTCGCATTTCCATTTTTGCCTACGAGATGCATCTCAATTATCTCAAAATAGAGATCTAAATATGTATTGTAAATTAAGGAACGAATTTCTTAAAACCTTTATTTCTTTCTTCAGTAAACTTTTTAATCCTTACTAGTTGTAACGAGTTTTATGTTGAAAGGAAAACAACCAAACGAACATACAAGATCGATCATGTTGCCATTTTTTAAATGTGTTAATTAACGCATTCTTCTTTAAGCTTAGCAAAGTATAGAAGGAAACTAATACATCGTTAATAAAGTGAAAATTTGTGAAAGATCGCTAATGGTTAATTAAACTAAAAGTTGAGATCGGTGCATAGAAGTTCAAAATATAAAATGAAACTTAATCATCTAAGTGAAAAAAAGAAAATGACATTCTATACACAATCCCATTGGATAGGCGGTGCAAGTTAATAATTTTTAACATCAAGTAAATTAATTCAACACACTTTTATAACAGTCTAAGATCTATCTATGTAATCGTGAAGATAATTTGCTCAGTAAAATCAAGAATAACTTTAATAATATGTATCAAGCTTATTATAGAATCGAGAGTAGAGTCAAAAGCGAATAGACATTTAAATCAATGCAGTTTAAAAGAATTAAGTCTCTTTCGAGAGAGTGTAAAATGAATAACGAAAAAGGCTTATTTCCGCTCTGCATGTTAATATTGATATGAGCAGCTTCTTAAGTGAAGGCCATTAGTGATTTAATTATAAATGGAATTTTCCAAGATCCAGATATATATCCTATATCTTATAAAGGGTTCAAAGAAGAGAGAGAGAGAGGGTAAAACTTTGTTCCAAAAGTAGATAGTAGACAAGTCACTATAAATATTCAAGTTAAGAGTGAGCCATTTCATATTTAATGATATTTTAAGAGCACTCTTTGAATAATGCCTTCATAGGATTCAAATTGTTCCATTACTAAATCTCAACTTAGCAAATTGAGAATTATGTCTTTGTAGTAAGACGAATGCTTTCAACGAAGCATTTCAAGCCTATGACTAAGTTTCGGCTAAAATTAATTGCTGGAGGTTTATTATTTTTAGATTCTCTGCATTACTTATTCTTCGCATTTCCATTTTTGCCGACGTGATGCATCTCAATTATCTCAAAATAGAGATCTAAATATGTATTGTAAATTAAGGAACGAATTTCTTAAAACCTTTATTTCTTTCTTCAGTAAACTTTTTAATCCTTACTAGTTGTAACGAGTTTTATGTTGAAATGAAAACAACCAAACGAACATACAAGATCGATCATGTTGCCATTTTTTAAATGTGTTAATTAACGCATTCTTCTTTAAGCTTAGCAAAGTATAGAAGGAAACTAATACATCGTTAATAAAGTGAAAATTTGTGAAAGATCGCTAATGGTTAATTAAACTAAAAGTTGAGATCGGTGCATAGAAGTTCAAAATATAAAATGAAACTTAATCATCTAAGTGAAAAAAAGAAAATGACATTCTATACACAATCCCATTGGAAAGGCGGTGCAAGTTAATAATTTTTAACATCGAGTAAATTAATGCAACACACTTTTATAACAGTCTAAGATCTATCTATGTAATCGTGAAGATAATTTGCTCAGTAAAATCAAGAATAACTTTAATAATATGTATCAAGCTTATTATAGAATCGAGAGTAGAGTCAAAAGCGAATAGACATTTAAATCAATGCAGTTTAAAAGAATTAAGTCTCTTTCGAGAGAGTGTAAAATGAATAACGAAAAAGGCTTATTTCCGCTCTGCATGTTAATATTGATATGAGCAGCTTCTTAAGTGAAGGCCATTAGTGATTTAATTATAAATGGAATTTTCCAAGATCCAGATATCTATCCTATATCTTATAAAGGGTTCAAAGAAGAGAGAGAGAGAGAGGTAAAACTTTGTTCCAAAAGTAGATAGTAGACAAGTCACTATATATATTCAAGTTAAGAGTGAGCCATTTCATATTTAATGATATTTTAAGAGCACTCTTTTAATAATGCCTTTATAGGATTCAAATTGTTCCATTACTAAATCTCAACTTAGCAAATTGAGAATTATGTCTTTTTAGTAAGACGAATGCTTTCAACGAAGCATTTCAAGCCTATGACTAAGTTTCGGCTAAAATTAATTGCTGGAGGTTTATTATTTTTAGATTCTCTGCATTACTTATTCTTCGCATTTCCATTTTTGCCTACGAGATGCATCTCAATTATCTCAAAATAGAGATTTAAATATGTATTGTAAATTAAGGAACGAATTTCTTAAAACCTTTATTTCTTTCTTCAGTAAACTTTTTAATCCTTACTAGTTGTAACGAGTTTTATGTTGAAATGAAAACAACCAAACGAACATACAAGATCGATCATGTTGCCATTTTTTAAATGTGTTAATTAACGCATTCTTCTTTAAGCTTAGCAAAGTATAGAAGGAAACTAATACATCGTTAATAAAGTGAAAATTTGTGAAAGATCGCTAATGGTTAATTAAACTAAAAGTTGAGATCGGTGCATAGAAGTTCAAAATATAAAATGAAACTTAATCATCTAAGTGAAAAAAAGAAAATGACATTCTATACACAATCCCATTGGATAGGCGGTGCAAGTTAATAATTTTTAACATCAAGTAAATTAATTCAACACACTTTTATAACAGTCTAAGATCTATCTATGTAATCGTGAAGATAATTTGCTCAGTAAAATCAAGAATAACTTTAATAATATGTATCAAGCTTATTATAGAATCGAGAGTAGAGTCAAAAGCGAATAGACATTTAAATCAATGCAGTTTAAAAGAATTAAGTCTCTTTCGAGAGAGTGTAAAATGAATAACGAAAAAGGCTTATTTCCGCTCTGCATGTTAATATTGATATGAGCAGCTTCTTAAGTGAAGGCCATTAGTGATTTAATTATAAATGGAATTTTCCAAGATCCAGATATATATCCTATATCTTATAAAGGGTTCAAAGAAGAGAGAGAGAGAGGGTAAAACTTTGTTCCAAAAGTAGATAGTAGACAAGTCACTATAAATATTCAAGTTAAGAGTGAGCCATTTCTATTTAATGATATTTTAAGAGCACTCTTTGAATAATGCCTTCATAGGATTCAAATTGTTCCATTACTAAATCTCAACTTAGCAAATTGAGAATTATGTCTTTGTAGTAAGACGAATGCTTTCAACGAAGCATTTCAAGCCTATGACTAAGTTTCGGCTAAAATTAATTGCTGGAGGTTTATTATTTTTAGATTCTCTGCATTACTTATTCTTCGCATTTCCATTTTTGCCGACGTGATGCATCTCAATTATCTCAAAATAGAGATCTAAATATGTATTGTAAATTAAGGAACGAATTTCTTAAAACCTTTATTTCTTTCTTCAGTAAACTTTTTAATCCTTACTAGTTGTAACGAGTTTTATGTTGAAAGGAAAACAACCAAACGAACATACAAGATCGATCATGTTGCCATTTTTTAAATGTGTTAATTAACGCATTCTTCTTTAAGCTTAGCAAAGTATAGAAGGAAACTAATACATCGTTAATAAAGTGAAAATTTGTGAAAGATCGCTAATGGTTAATTAAACTAAAAGTTGAGATCGGTGCATAGAAGTTCAAAATATAAAATGAAACTTAATCATCTAAGTGAAAAAAAGAAAATGACATTCTATACACAATCCCATTGGATAGGCGGTGCAAGTTAATAATTTTTAACATCAAGTAAATTAATTCAACACACTTTTATAACAGTCTAAGATCTATCTATGTAATCGTGAAGATAATTTGCTCAGTAAAATCAAGAATAACTTTAATAATATGTATCAAGCTTATTATAGAATCGAGAGTAGAGTCAAAAGCGAATAGACATTTAAATCAATGCAGTTTAAAAGAATTAAGTCTCTTTCGAGAGAGTGTAAAATGAATAACGAAAAAGGCTTATTTCCGCTCTGCATGTTAATATTGATATGAGCAGCTTCTTAAGTGAAGGCCATTAGTGATTTAATTATAAATGGAATTTTCCAAGATCCAGATATCTATCCTATATCTTATAAAGGGTTCAAAGAAGAGAGAGAGAGAGAGAGGGTAAAACTTTGTTCCAAAAGTAGATAGTTGACAAATCACTATATATATTCAAGTTAAGAGTGAGCCATTTCATATTTAATGATATTTTAAGAGCACTCTTTTAATAATGCCTTTATAGGATTCAAATTGTTCCATTACTAAATCTCAACTTAGCAAATTGAGAATTATGTCTTTTTAGTAAGACGAATGCTTTCAACGAAGCATTTCAAGCCTATGACTAAGTTTCGGCTAAAATTAATTGCTGGAGGTTTATTATTTTTAGATTCTCTGCATTACTTATTCTTCGCATTTCCATTTTTGCCTACGAGATGCATCTCAATTATCTCAAAATAGAGATCTAAATATGTATTGTAAATTAAGGAACGAATTTCTTAAAACCTTTATTTCTTTCTTCAGTAAACTTTTTAATCCTTACTAGTTGTAACGAGTTTTATGTTGAAAGGAAAACAACCAAACGAACATACAAGATCGATCATGTTGCCATTTTTTAAATGTGTTAATTAACGCATTCTTCTTTAAGCTTAGCAAAGTATAGAAGGAAACTAATACATCGTTAATAAAGTGAAAATTTGTGAAAGATCGCTAATGGTTAATTAAACTAAAAGTTGAGATCGGTGCATAGAAGTTCAAAATATAAAATGAAACTTAATCATCTAAGTGAAAAAAAGAAAATGACATTCTATACACAATCCCATTGGATAGGCGGTGCAAGTTAATAATTTTTAACATCAAGTAAATTAATTCAACACACTTTTATAACAGTCTAAGATCTATCTATGTAATCGTGAAGATAATTTGCTCAGTAAAATCAAGAATAACTTTAATAATATGTATCAAGCTTATTATAGAATCGAGAGTAGAGTCAAAAGCGAATAGACATTTAAATCAATGCAGTTTAAAAGAATTAAGTCTCTTTCGAGAGAGTGTAAAATGAATAACGAAAAAGGCTTATTTCCGCTCTGCATGTTAATATTGATATGAGCAGCTTCTTAAGTGAAGGCCATTAGTGATTTAATTATAAATGGAATTTTCCAAGATCCAGATATATATCCTATATCTTATAAAGGGTTCAAAGAAGAGAGAGAGAGAGGGTAAAACTTTGTTCCAAAAGTAGATAGTAGACAAGTCACTATAAATATTCAAGTTAAGAGTGAGCCATTTCATATTTAATGATATTTTAAGAGCACTCTTTGAATAATGCCTTCATAGGATTCAAATTGTTCCATTACTAAATCTCAACTTAGCAAATTGAGAATTATGTCTTTGTAGTAAGACGAATGCTTTCAACGAAGCATTTCAAGCCTATGACTAAGTTTCGGCTAAAATTAATTGCTGGAGGTTTATTATTTTTAGATTCTCTGCATTACTTATTCTTCGCATTTCCATTTTTGCCGACGTGATGCATCTCAATTATCTCAAAATAGAGATCTAAATATGTATTGTAAATTAAGGAACGAATTTCTTAAAACCTTTATTTCTTTCTTCAGTAAACTTTTTAATCCTTACTAGTTGTAACGAGTTTTATGTTGAAATGAAAACAACCAAACGAACATACAAGATCGATCATGTTGCCATTTTTTAAATGTGTTAATTAACGCATTCTTCTTTAAGCTTAGCAAAGTATAGAAGGAAACTAATACATCGTTAATAAAGTGAAAATTTGTGAAAGATCGCTAATGGTTAATTAAACTAAAAGTTGAGATCGGTGCATAGAAGTTCAAAATATAAAATGAAACTTAATCATCTAAGTGAAAAAAAGAAAATGACATTCTATACACAATCCCATTGGATAGGCGGTGCAAGTTAATAATTTTTAACATCAAGTAAATTAATTCAACACACTTTTATAACAGTCTAAGATCTATCTATGTAATCGTGAAGATAATTTGCTCAGTAAAATCAAGAATAACTTTAATAATATGTATCAAGCTTATTATAGAATCGAGAGTAGAGTCAAAAGCGAATAGACATTTAAATCAATGCAGTTTAAAAGAATTAAGTCTCTTTCGAGAGAGTGTAAAATGAATAACGAAAAAGGCTTATTTCCGCTCTGCATGTTAATATTGATATGAGCAGCTTCTTAAGTGAAGGCCATTAGTGATTTAATTATAAATGGAATTTTCCAAGATCCAGATATATATCCTATATCTTATAAAGGGTTCAAAGAAGAGAGAGAGAGAGGGTAAAACTTTGTTCCAAAAGTAGATAGTAGACAAGTCACTATAAATATTCAAGTTAAGAGTGAGCCATTTCATATTTAATGATATTTTAAGAGCACTCTTTGAATAATGCCTTCATAGGATTCAAATTGTTCCATTACTAAATCTCAACTTAGCAAATTGAGAATTATGTCTTTGTAGTAAGACGAATGCTTTCAACGAAGCATTTCAAGCCTATGACTAAGTTTCGGCTAAAATTAATTGCTGGAGGTTTATTATTTTTAGATTCTCTGCATTACTTATTCTTCGCATTTCCATTTTTGCCGACGTGATGCATCTCAATTATCTCAAAATAGAGATCTAAATATGTATTGTAAATTAAGGAACGAATTTCTTAAAACCTTTATTTCTTTCTTCAGTAAACTTTTTAATCCTTACTAGTTGTAACGAGTTTTATGTTGAAAGGAAAACAACCAAACGAACATACAAGATCGATCATGTTGCCATTTTTTAAATGTGTTAATTAACGCATTCTTCTTTAAGCTTAGCAAAGTATAGAAGGAAACTAATACATCGTTAATAAAGTGAAAATTTGTGAAAGATCGCTAATGGTTAATTAAACTAAAAGTTGAGATCGGTGCATAGAAGTTCAAAATATAAAATGAAACTTAATCATCTAAGTGAAAAAAAGAAAATGACATTCTATACACAATCCCATTGGATAGGCGGTGCAAGTTAATAATTTTTAACATCAAGTAAATTAATTCAACACACTTTTATAACAGTCTAAGATCTATCTATGTAATCGTGAAGATAATTTGCTCAGTAAAATCAAGAATAACTTTAATAATATGTATCAAGCTTATTATAGAATCGAGAGTAGAGTCAAAAGCGAATAGACATTTAAATCAATGCAGTTTAAAAGAATTAAGTCTCTTTCGAGAGAGTGTAAAATGAATAACGAAAAAGGCTTATTTCCGCTCTGCATGTTAATATTGATATGAGCAGCTTCTTAAGTGAAGGCCATTAGTGATTTAATTATAAATGGAATTTTCCAAGATCCAGATATATATCCTATATCTTATAAAGGGTTCAAAGAAGAGAGAGAGAGAGGGTAAAACTTTGTTCCAAAAGTAGATAGTAGACAAGTCACTATAAATATTCAAGTTAAGAGTGAGCCATTTCATATTTAATGATATTTTAAGAGCACTCTTTGAATAATGCCTTCATAGGATTCAAATTGTTCCATTACTAAATCTCAACTTAGCAAATTGAGAATTATGTCTTTGTAGTAAGACGAATGCTTTCAACGAAGCATTTCAAGCCTATGACTAAGTTTCGGCTAAAATTAATTGCTGGAGGTTTATTATTTTTAGATTCTCTGCATTACTTATTCTTCGCATTTCCATTTTTGCCTACGAGATGCATCTCAATTATCTCAAAATAGAGATTTAAATATGTATTGTAAATTAAGGAACGAATTTCTTAAAACCTTTATTTCTTTCTTCAGTAAACTTTTTAATCCTTACTAGTTGTAACGAGTTTTATGTTGAAAGGAAAACAACCAAACGAACATACAAGATCGATCATGTTGCCATTTTTTAAATGTGTTAATTAACGCATTCTTCTTTAAGCTTAGCAAAGTATAGAAGGAAACTAATACATCGTTAATAAAGTGAAAATTTGTGAAAGATCGCTAATGGTTAATTAAACTAAAAGTTGAGATCGGTGCATAGAAGTTCAAAATATAAAATGAAACTTAATCATCTAAGTGAAAAAAAGAAAATGACATTCTATACACAATCCCATTGGATAGGCGGTGCAAGTTAATAATTTTTAACATCAAGTAAATTAATTCAACACACTTTTATAACAGTCTAAGATCTATCTATGTAATCGTGAAGATAATTTGCTCAGTAAAATCAAGAATAACTTTAATAATATGTATCAAGCTTATTATAGAATCGAGAGTAGAGTCAAAAGCGAATAGACATTTAAATCAATGCAGTTTAAAAGAATTAAGTCTCTTTCGAGAGAGTGTAAAATGAATAACGAAAAAGGCTTATTTCCGCTCTGCATGTTAATATTGATATGAGCAGCTTCTTAAGTGAAGGCCATTAGTGATTTAATTATAAATGGAATTTTCCAAGATCCAGATATATATCCTATATCTTATAAAGGGTTCAAAGAAGAGAGAGAGAGAGGGTAAAACTTTGTTCCAAAAGTAGATAGTAGACAAGTCACTATAAATATTCAAGTTAAGAGTGAGCCATTTCATATTTAATGATATTTTAAGAGCACTCTTTGAATAATGCCTTCATAGGATTCAAATTGTTCCATTACTAAATCTCAACTTAGCAAATTGAGAATTATGTCTTTGTAGTAAGACGAATGCTTTCAACGAAGCATTTCAAGCCTATGACTAAGTTTCGGCTAAAATTAATTGCTGGAGGTTTATTATTTTTAGATTCTCTGCATTACTTATTCTTCGCATTTCCATTTTTGCCGACGTGATGCATCTCAATTATCTCAAAATAGAGATCTAAATATGTATTGTAAATTAAGGAACGAATTTCTTAAAACCTTTATTTCTTTCTTCAGTAAACTTTTTAATCCTTACTAGTTGTAACGAGTTTTATGTTGAAATGAAAACAACCAAACGAACATACAAGATCGATCATGTTGCCATTTTTTAAATGTGTTAATTAACGCATTCTTCTTTAAGCTTAGCAAAGTATAGAAGGAAACTAATACATCGTTAATAAAGTGAAAATTTGTGAAAGATCGCTAATGGTTAATTAAACTAAAAGTTGAGATCGGTGCATAGAAGTTCAAAATATAAAATGAAACTTAATCATCTAAGTGAAAAAAAGAAAATGACATTCTATACACAATCCCATTGGATAGGCGGTGCAAGTTAATAATTTTTAACATCAAGTAAATTAATTCAACACACTTTTATAACAGTCTAAGATCTATCTATGTAATCGTGAAGATAATTTGCTCAGTAAAATCAAGAATAACTTTAATAATATGTATCAAGCTTATTATAGAATCGAGAGTAGAGTCAAAAGCGAATAGACATTTAAATCAATGCAGTTTAAAAGAATTAAGTCTCTTTCGAGAGAGTGTAAAATGAATAACGAAAAAGGCTTATTTCCGCTCTGCATGTTAATATTGATATGAGCAGCTTCTTAAGTGAAGGCCATTAGTGATTTAATTATAAATGGAATTTTCCAAGATCCAGATATATATCCTATATCTTATAAAGGGTTCAAAGAAGAGAGAGAGAGAGGGTAAAACTTTGTTCCAAAAGTAGATAGTAGACAAGTCACTATAAATATTCAAGTTAAGAGTGAGCCATTTCATATTTAATGATATTTTAAGAGCACTCTTTGAATAATGCCTTCATAGGATTCAAATTGTTCCATTACTAAATCTCAACTTAGCAAATTGAGAATTATGTCTTTGTAGTAAGACGAATGCTTTCAACGAAGCATTTCAAGCCTATGACTAAGTTTCGGCTAAAATTAATTGCTGGAGGTTTATTATTTTTAGATTCTCTGCATTACTTATTCTTCGCATTTCCATTTTTGCCTACGAGATGCATCTCAATTATCTCAAAATAGAGATTTAAATATGTATTGTAAATTAAGGAACGAATTTCTTAAAACCTTTATTTCTTTCTTCAGTAAACTTTTTAATCCTTACTAGTTGTAACGAGTTTTATGTTGAAATGAAAACAACCAAACGAACATACAAGATCGATCATGTTGCCATTTTTTAAATGTGTTAATTAACGCATTCTTCTTTAAGCTTAGCAAAGTATAGAAGGAAACTAATACATCGTTAATAAAGTGAAAATTTGTGAAAGATCGCTAATGGTTAATTAAACTAAAAGTTGAGATCGGTGCATAGAAGTTCAAAATATAAAATGAAACTTAATCATCTAAGTGAAAAAAAGAAAATGACATTCTATACACAATCCCATTGGATAGGCGGTGCAAGTTAATAATTTTTAACATCAAGTAAATTAATTCAACACACTTTTATAACAGTCTAAGATCTATCTATGTAATCGTGAAGATAATTTGCTCAGTAAAATCAAGAATAACTTTAATAATATGTATCAAGCTTATTATAGAATCGAGAGTAGAGTCAAAAGCGAATAGACATTTAAATCAATGCAGTTTAAAAGAATTAAGTCTCTTTCGAGAGAGTGTAAAATGAATAACGAAAAAGGCTTATTTCCGCTCTGCATGTTAATATTGATATGAGCAGCTTCTTAAGTGAAGGCCATTAGTGATTTAATTATAAATGGAATTTTCCAAGATCCAGATATATATCCTATATCTTATAAAGGGTTCAAAGAAGAGAGAGAGAGAGGGTAAAACTTTGTTCCAAAAGTAGATAGTAGACAAGTCACTATAAATATTCAAGTTAAGAGTGAGCCATTTCATATTTAATGATATTTTAAGAGCACTCTTTGAATAATGCCTTCATAGGATTCAAATTGTTCCATTACTAAATCTCAACTTAGCAAATTGAGAATTATGTCTTTGTAGTAAGACGAATGCTTTCAACGAAGCATTTCAAGCCTATGACTAAGTTTCGGCTAAAATTAATTGCTGGAGGTTTATTATTTTTAGATTCTCTGCATTACTTATTCTTCGCATTTCCATTTTTGCCTACGAGATGCATCTCAATTATCTCAAAATAGAGATCTAAATATGTATTGTAAATTAAGGAACGAATTTCTTAAAACCTTTATTTCTTTCTTCAGTAAACTTTTTAATCCTTACTAGTTGTAACGAGTTTTATGTTGAAATGAAAACAACCAAACGAACATACAAGATCGATCATGTTGCCATTTTTTAAATGTGTTAATTAACGCATTCTTCTTTAAGCTTAGCAAAGTATAGAAGGAAACTAATACATCGTTAATAAAGTGAAAATTTGTGAAAGATCGCTAATGGTTAATTAAACTAAAAGTTGAGATCGGTGCATAGAAGTTCAAAATATAAAATGAAACTTAATCATCTAAGTGAAAAAAAGAAAATGACATTCTATACACAATCCCATTGGATAGGCGGTGCAAGTTAATAATTTTTAACATCAAGTAAATTAATTCAACACACTTTTATAACAGTCTAAGATCTATCTATGTAATCGTGAAGATAATTTGCTCAGTAAAATCAAGAATAACTTTAATAATATGTATCAAGCTTATTATAGAATCGAGAGTAGAGTCAAAAGCGAATAGACATTTAAATCAATGCAGTTTAAAAGAATTAAGTCTCTTTCGAGAGAGTGTAAAATGAATAACGAAAAAGGCTTATTTCCGCTCTGCATGTTAATATTGATATGAGCAGCTTCTTAAGTGAAGGCCATTAGTGATTTAATTATAAATGGAATTTTCCAAGATCCAGATATCTATCCTATATCTTATAAAGGGTTCAAAGAAGAGAGAGAGAGAGAGAGGGTAAAACTTTGTTCCAAAAGTAGATAGTTGACAAATCACTATATATATTCAAGTTAAGAGTGAGCCATTTCATATTTAATGATATTTTAAGAGCACTCTTTTAATAATGCCTTTATAGGATTCAAATTGTTCCATTACTAAATCTCAACTTAGCAAATTGAGAATTATGTCTTTTTAGTAAGACGAATGCTTTCAACGAAGCATTTCAAGCCTATGACTAAGTTTCGGCTAAAATTAATTGCTGGAGGTTTATTATTTTTAGATTCTCTGCATTACTTATTCTTCGCATTTCCATTTTTGCCGACGAGATGCATCTCAATTATCTCAAAATAGAGATTTAAATATGTATTGTAAATTAAGGAACGAATTTCTTAAAACCTTTATTTCTTTCTTCAGTAAACTTTTTAATCCTTACTAGTTGTAACGAGTTTTATGTTGAAATGAAAACAACCAAACGAACATACAAGATCGATCATGTTGCCATTTTTTAAATGTGTTAATTAACGCATTCTTCTTTAAGCTTAGCAAAGTATAGAAGGAAACTAATACATCGTTAATAAAGTGAAAATTTGTGAAAGATCGCTAATGGTTAATTAAACTAAAAGTTGAGATCGGTGCATAGAAGTTCAAAATATAAAATGAAACTTAATCATCTAAGTGAAAAAAAGAAAATGACATTCTATACACAATCCCATTGGATAGGCGGTGCAAGTTAATAATTTTTAACATCAAGTAAATTAATTCAACACACTTTTATAACAGTCTAAGATCTATCTATGTAATCG
This sequence comes from Oxytricha trifallax, assembly GCA_000711775.1. Classification (NCBI taxonomy): domain Eukaryota; phylum Ciliophora; class Spirotrichea; order Sporadotrichida; family Oxytrichidae; genus Oxytricha; species Oxytricha trifallax. The sequence goes on along the minus strand of ARYC01000737.1, from coordinate 99,136 downwards.
TGAAGATAATTTGCTCAGTAAAATCAAGAATAACTTTAATAATATGTATCAAGCTTATTATAGAATCGAGAGTAGAGTCAAAAGCGAATAGACATTTAAATCAATGCAGTTTAAAAGAATTAAGTCTCTTTCGAGAGAGTGTAAAATGAATAACGAAAAAGGCTTATTTCCGCTCTGCATGTTAATATTGATATGAGCAGCTTCTTAAGTGAAGGCCATTAGTGATTTAATTATAAATGGAATTTTCCAAGATCCAGATATATATCCTATATCTTATAAAGGGTTCAAAGAAGAGAGAGAGAGAGGGTAAAACTTTGTTCCAAAAGTAGATAGTAGACAAGTCACTATAAATATTCAAGTTAAGAGTGAGCCATTTCATATTTAATGATATTTTAAGAGCACTCTTTGAATAATGCCTTCATAGGATTCAAATTGTTCCATTACTAAATCTCAACTTAGCAAATTGAGAATTATGTCTTTGTAGTAAGACGAATGCTTTCAACGAAGCATTTCAAGCCTATGACTAAGTTTCGGCTAAAATTAATTGCTGGAGGTTTATTATTTTTAGATTCTCTGCATTACTTATTCTTCGCATTTCCATTTTTGCCTACGTGATGCATCTCAATTATCTCAAAATAGAGATTTAAATATGTATTGTAAATTAAGGAACGAATTTCTTAAAACCTTTATTTCTTTCTTCAGTAAACTTTTTAATCCTTACTAGTTGTAACGAGTTTTATGTTGAAAGGAAAACAACCAAACGAACATACAAGATCGATCATGTTGCGATTTTTTAAATGTGTTAATTAACGCATTCTTCTTTAAGCTTAGCAAAGTATAGAAGGAAACTAATACATCGTTAATAAAGTGAAAATTTGTGAAAGATCGCTAATGGTTAATTAAACTAAAAGTTGAGATCGGTGCATAGAAGTTCAAAATATAAAATGAAACTTAATCATCTAAGTGAAAAAAAGAAAATGACATTCTATACACAATCCCATTGGATAGGCGGTGCAAGTTAATAATTTTTAACATCAAGTAAATTAATTCAACACACTTTTATAACAGTCTAAGATCTATCTATGTAATCGTGAAGATAATTTGCTCAGTAAAATCAAGAATAACTTTAATAATATGTATCAAGCTTATTATAGAATCGAGAGTAGAGTCAAAAGCGAATAGACATTTAAATCAATGCAGTTTAAAAGAATTAAGTCTCTTTCGAGAGAGTGTAAAATGAATAACGAAAAAGGCTTATTTCCGCTCTGCATGTTAATATGATATGAGCAGCTTCTTAAGTGAAGGCCATTAGTGATTTAATTATAAATGGAATTTTCCAAGATCCAGATATATATCCTATATCTTATAAAGGGTTCAAAGAAGAGAGAGAGAGAGGGTAAAACTTTGTTCCAAAAGTAGATAGTAGACAAGTCACTATAAATATTCAAGTTAAGAGTGAGCCATTTCATATTAATGATATTTTAAGAGCACTCTTTGAATAATGCCTTCATAGGATTCAAATTGTTCCATTACTAAATCTCAACTTAGCAAATTGAGAATTATGTCTTTGTAGTAAGACGAATGCTTTCAACGAAGCATTTCAAGCCTATGACTAAGTTTCGGCTAAAATTAATTGCTGGAGGTTTATTATTTTTAGATTCTCTGCATTACTTATTCTTCGCATTTCCATTTTTGCCTACGTGATGCATCTCAATTATCTCAAAATAGAGATTTAAATATGTATTGTAAATTAAGGAACGAATTTCTTAAAACCTTTATTTCTTTCTTCAGTAAACTTTTTAATCCTTACTAGTTGTAACGAGTTTTATGTTAAATGAAAACAACCAAACGAACATACAAGATCGATCATGTTGCCATTTTTTAAATGTGTTAATTAACGCATTCTTCTTTAAGCTTAGCAAAGTATAGAAGGAAACTAATACATCGTTAATAAAGTGAAAATTTGTGAAAGATCGCTAATGGTTAATTAAACTAAAAGTTGAGATCGGTGCATAGAAGTTCAAAATATAAAATGAAACTTAATCATCTAAGTGAATAAAAGAAAATGACATTCTATACACAATCCCATTGGATAGGCGGTGCAAGTTAATAATTTTTAACATCAAGTAAATTAATTCAACACATTTTTATAACAGTCTAAGATCTATCTATGTAATCGTGAAGATAATTTGCTCAGTAAAATCAAGAATAACTTTAATAATATGTATCAAGCTTATTATAGAATCGAGAGTAGAGTCAAAAGCGAATAGACATTTAAATCAATGCAGTTTAAAAGAATTAAGTCTCTTTCGAGAGAGTGTAAAATGAATAACGAAAAAGGCTTATTTCCGCTCTGCATGTTAATATTGATATGAGCAGCTTCTTAAGTGAAGGCCATTAGTGATTTAATTATAAATGGAATTTTCCAAGATCCAGATATCTATCCTATATCTTATAAAGGGTTCAAAGAAGAGAGAGAGAGAGGGTAAAACTTTGTTCCAAAAGTAGATAGTTGACAAGTCACTATATATATTCAAGTTAAGAGTGAGCCATTTCATATTTAATGATATTTTAAGAGCACTCTTTTAATAATGCCTTTATAGGATTCAAATTGTTCCATTACTAAATCTCAACTTAGCAAATTGAGAATTATGTCTTTTTAGTAAGACGAATGCTTTCAACGAAGCATTTCAAGCCTATGACTAAGTTTCGGCTAAAATTAATTGCTGGAGGTTTATTATTTTTAGATTCTCTGCATTACTTATTCTTCGCATTTCCATTTTTGCCTACGAGATGCATCTCAATTATCTCAAAATAGAGATTTAAATATGTATTGTAAATTAAGGAACGAATTTCTTAAAACCTTTATTTCTTTCTTCAGTAAACTTTTTAATCCTTTCTAGTTGTAACGAGTTTTATGTTGAAATGAAAACAACCAAACGAACATACAAGATCGATCATGTTGCCATTTTTTAAATGTGTTAATTAACGCATTCTTCTTTAAGCTTAGCAAAGTATAGAAGGAAACTAATACATCGTTAATAAAGTGAAAATTTGTGAAAGATCGCTAATGGTTAATTAAACTAAAAGTTGAGATCGGTGCATAGAAGTTCAAAATATAAAATGAAACTTAATCATCTAAGTGAAAAAAAGAAAATGACATTCTATACACAATCCCATTGGATAGGCGGTGCAAGTTAATAATTTTTAACATCAAGTAAATTAATTCAACACACTTTTATAACAGTCTAAGATCTATCTATGTAATCGTGAAGATAATTTGCTCAGTAAAATCAAGAATAACTTTAATAATATGTATCAAGCTTATTATAGAATCGAGAGTAGAGTCAAAAGCGAATAGACATTTAAATCAATGCAGTTTAAAAGAATTAAGTCTCTTTCGAGAGAGTGTAAAATGAATAACGAAAAAGGCTTATTTCGCTCTGCATGTTAATATTGATATGAGCAGCTTCTTAAGTGAAGGCCATTAGTGATTTAATTATAAATGGAATTTTCCAAGATCCAGATATATATCCTATATCTTATAAAGGGTTCAAAGAAGAGAGAGAGAGAGGGTAAAACTTTGTTCCAAAAGTAGATAGTAGACAAGTCACTATAAATATTCAAGTTAAGAGTGAGCCATTTCATTTTAATGATATTTTAAGAGCACTCTTTGAATAATGCCTTCATAGGATTCAAATTGTTCCATTACTAAATCTCAACTTAGCAAATTGAGAATTATGTCTTTGTAGTAAGACGAATGCTTTCAACGAAGCATTTCAAGCCTATGACTAAGTTTCGGCTAAAATTAATTGCTGGAGGTTTATTATTTTTAGATTCTCTGCATTACTTATTCTTCGCATTTCCATTTTTGCCTACGAGATGCATCTCAATTATCTCAAAATAGAGATTTAAATATGTATTGTAAATTAAGGAACGAATTTCTTAAAACCTTTATTTCTTTCTTCAGTAAACTTTTTAATCCTTACTAGTTGTAACGAGTTTTATGTTGAAAGAAAACAACCAAACGAACATACAAGATCGATCATGTTGCGATTTTTTAAATGTGTTAATTAACGCATTCTTCTTTAAGCTTAGCAAAGTATAGAAGGAAACTAATACATCGTTAATAAAGTGAAAATTTGTGAAAGATCGCTAATGGTTAATTAAACTAAAAGTTGAGATCGGTGCATAGAAGTTCAAAATATAAAATGAAACTTAATCATCTAAGTGAAAAAAAGAAAATGACATTCTATACACAATCCCATTGGATAGGCGGTGCAAGTTAATAATTTTTAACATCAAGTAAATTAATTCAACACACTTTTATAACAGTCTAAGATCTATCTATGTAATCGTGAAGATAATTTGCTCAGTAAAATCAAGAATAACTTTAATAATATGTATCAAGCTTATTATAGAATCGAGAGTAGAGTCAAAAGCGAATAGACATTTAAATCAATGCAGTTTAAAAGAATTAAGTCTCTTTCGAGAGAGTGTAAAATGAATAACGAAAAAGGCTTATTTCCGCTCTGCATGTTAATATTGATATGAGCAGCTTCTTAAGTGAAGGCCATTAGTGATTTAATTATAAATGGAATTTTCCAAGATCCAGATATATATCCTATATCTTATAAAGGGTTCAAAGAAGAGAGAGAGAGAGGGTAAAACTTTGTTCCAAAAGTAGATAGTAGACAAGTCACTATAAATATTCAAGTTAAGAGTGAGCCATTATATTTAATGATATTTTAAGAGCACTCTTTGAATAATGCCTTCATAGGATTCAAATTGTTCCATTACTAAATCTCAACTTAGCAAATTGAGAATTATGTCTTTGTAGTAAGACGAATGCTTTCAACGAAGCATTTCAAGCCTATGACTAAGTTTCGGCTAAAATTAATTGCTGGAGGTTTATTATTTTTAGATTCTCTGCATTACTTATTCTTCGCATTTCCATTTTTGCCTACGAGATGCATCTCAATTATCTCAAAATAGAGATTTAAATATGTATTGTAAATTAAGGAACGAATTTCTTAAAACCTTTATTTCTTTCTTCAGTAAACTTTTTAATCCTTACTAGTTGTAACGAGTTTTATGTTGAAAGAAAACAACCAAACGAACATACAAGATCGATCATGTTGCCATTTTTTAAATGTGTTAATTAACGCATTCTTCTTTAAGCTTAGCAAAGTATAGAAGGAAACTAATACATCGTTAATAAAGTGAAAATTTGTGAAAGATCGCTAATGGTTAATTAAACTAAAAGTTGAGATCGGTGCATAGAAGTTCAAAATATAAAATGAAACTTAATCATCTAAGTGAAAAAAAGAAAATGACATTCTATACACAATCCCATTGGATAGGCGGTGCAAGTTAATAATTTTTAACATCAAGTAAATTAATTCAACACACTTTTATAACAGTCTAAGATCTATCTATGTAATCGTGAAGATAATTTGCTCAGTAAAATCAAGAATAACTTTAATAATATGTATCAAGCTTATTATAGAATCGAGAGTAGAGTCAAAAGCGAATAGACATTTAAATCAATGCAGTTTAAAAGAATTAAGTCTCTTTCGAGAGATTGTAATATGAATAACGAAAAAGGCTTATTTCCGCTCTCATGTTAATATTGATATGAGCAGCTTTTTAATTGAAGGCCATTAGTGATTTAATTATAAATGGAATTTTCCAAGATCCAGATATCTATCCTATATCTTATAAAGGGTTCAAAGAAGAGAGAGAGAGAGGGTAAAACTTTGTTCCAAAAGTAGATAGTTGACAAGTCACTATATATATTCAAGTTAAGAGTGAGCCATTTCATATTTAATGATATTTTAAGAGCACTCTTTTAATAATGCCTTTATAGGATTCAAATTGTTCCATTACTAAATCTCAACTTAGCAAATTGAGAATTATGTCTTTTTAGTAAGACGAATGCTTTCAACGAAGCATTTCAAGCCTATGACTAAGTTTCGGCTAAAATTAATTGCTGGAGGTTTATTATTTTTAGATTCTCTGCATTACTTATTCTTCGCATTTCCATTTTTGCCGACGTGATGCATCTCAATTATCTCAAAATAGAGATCTAAATATGTATTGTAAATTAAGGAACGAATTTCTTAAAACCTTTATTTCTTTCTTCAGTAAACTTTTTAATCTTACTAGTTGTAACGAGTTTTATGTTGAAATGAAAACAACCAAACGAACATACAAGATCGATCATGTTGCCATTTTTTAAATGTGTTAATTAACGCATTCTTCTTTAAGCTTAGCAAAGTATAGAAGGAAACTAATACATCGTTAATAAAGTGAAAATTTGTGAAAGATCGCTAATGGTTAATTAAACTAAAAGTTGAGATCGGTGCATAGAAGTTCAAAATATAAAATGAAACTTAATCATCTAAGTGAAAAAAAGAAAATGACATTCTATACACAATCCCATTGGATAGGCGGTGCAAGTTAATAATTTTTAACATCAAGTAAATTAATTCAACACACTTTTATAACAGTCTAAGATCTATCTATGTAATCGTGAAGATAATTTGCTCAGTAAAATCAAGAATAACTTTAATAATATGTCAAGCTTATTATAGAATCGAGAGTAGAGTCAAAAGCGAATAGACATTTAAATCAATGCAGTTTAAAAGAATTAAGTCTCTTTCGAGAGAGTGTAAAATGAATAACGAAAAAGGCTTATTTCCGCTCTGCATGTTAATATTGATATGAGCAGCTTCTTAAGTGAAGGCCATTAGTGATTTAATTATAAATGGAATTTTCCAAGATCCAGATATATATCCTATATCTTATAAAGGGTTCAAAGAAGAGAGAGAGAGAGGGTAAAACTTTGTTCCAAAAGTAGATAGTAGACAAGTCACTATAAATATTCAAGTTAAGAGTGAGCCATTTCTATATTTAATGATATTTTAAGAGCACTCTTTGAATAATGCCTTCATAGGATTCAAATTGTTCCATTACTAAATCTCAACTTAGCAAATTGAGAATTATGTCTTTGTAGTAAGACGAATGCTTTCAACGAAGCATTTCAAGCCTATGACTAAGTTTCGGCTAAAATTAATTGCTGGAGGTTTATTATTTTTAGATTCTCTGCATTACTTATTCTTCGCATTTCCATTTTTGCCTACGTGATGCATCTCAATTATCTCAAAATAGAGATTTAAATATGTATTGTAAATTAAGGAACGAATTTCTTAAAACCTTTATTTCTTTCTTCAGTAAACTTTTTAATCCTTACTAGTTGTAACGAGTTTTATGTTGAAATGAAAACAACCAAACGAACATACAAGATCGATCATGTTGCCATTTTTTAAATGTGTTAATTAACGCATTCTTCTTTAAGCTTAGCAAAGTATAGAAGGAAACTAATACATCGTTAATAAAGTGAAAATTTGTGAAAGATCGCTAATGGTTAATTAAACTAAAAGTTGAGATCGGTGCATAGAAGTTCAAAATATAAAATGAAACTTAATCATCTAAGTGAATAAAAGAAAATGACATTCTATACACAATCCCATTGGATAGGCGGTGCAAGTTAATAATTTTTAACATCAAGTAAATTAATTCAACACATTTTTATAACAGTCTAAGATCTATCTATGTAATCGTGAAGATAATTTGCTCAGTAAAATCAAGAATAACTTTAATAATATGTATCAAGCTTATTATAGAATCGAGAGTAGAGTCAAAAGCGAATAGACATTTAAATCAATGCAGTTTAAAAGAATTAAGTCTCTTTCGAGAGAGTGTAAAATGAATAACGAAAAAGGCTTATTTCCGCTCTGCATGTTAATATTGATATGAGCAGCTTCTTAAGTGAAGGCCATTAGTGATTTAATTATAAATGGAATTTTCCAAGATCCAGATATCTATCCTATATCTTATAAAGGGTTCAAAGAAGAGAGAGAGAGAGGGTAAAACTTTGTTCCAAAAGTAGATAGTTGACAAGTCACTATATATATTCAAGTTAAGAGTGAGCCATTTCATATTTAATGATATTTTAAGAGCACTCTTTTAATAATGCCTTTATAGGATTCAAATTGTTCCATTACTAAATCTCAACTTAGCAAATTGAGAATTATGTCTTTTTAGTAAGACGAATGCTTTCAACGAAGCATTCAAGCCTATGACTAAGTTTCGGCTAAAATTAATTGCTGGAGGTTTATTATTTTTAGATTCTCTGCATTACTTATTCTTCGCATTTCCATTTTTGCCTACGAGATGCATCTCAATTATCTCAAAATAGAGATTTAAATATGTATTGTAAATTAAGGAACGAATTTCTTAAAACCTTTATTTCTTTCTTCAGTAAACTTTTTAATCCTTTCTAGTTGTAACGAGTTTTATGTTGAAAGAAAACAACCAAACGAACATACAAGATCGATCATGTTGCCATTTTTTAAATGTGTTAATTAACGCATTCTTCTTTAAGCTTAGCAAAGTATAGAAGGAAACTAATACATCGTTAATAAAGTGAAAATTTGTGAAAGATCGCTAATGGTTAATTAAACTAAAAGTTGAGATCGGTGCATAGAAGTTCAAAATATAAAATGAAACTTAATCATCTAAGTGAAAAAAAGAAAATGACATTCTATACACAATCCCATTGGATAGGCGGTGCAAGTTAATAATTTTTAACATCAAGTAAATTAATTCAACACACTTTTATAACAGTCTAAGATCTATCTATGTAATCGTGAAGATAATTTGCTCAGTAAAATCAAGAATAACTTTAATAATATGTATCAAGCTTATTATAGAATCGAGAGTAGAGTCAAAAGCGAATAGACATTTAAATCAATGCAGTTTAAAAGAATTAAGTCTCTTTCGAGAGAGTGTAAAATGAATAACGAAAAAGGCTTATTTCCGCTCTGCATGTTAATATTGAATGAGCAGCTTCTTAAGTGAAGGCCATTAGTGATTTAATTATAAATGGAATTTTCCAAGATCCAGATATATATCCTATATCTTATAAAGGGTTCAAAGAAGAGAGAGAGAGAGGGTAAAACTTTGTTCCAAAAGTAGATAGTAGACAAGTCACTATAAATATTCAAGTTAAGAGTGAGCCATTTCATATTTAATGATATTTTAAGAGCACTCTTTGAATAATGCCTTCATAGGATTCAAATTGTTCCATTACTAAATCTCAACTTAGCAAATTGAGAATTATGTCTTTGTAGTAAGACGAATGCTTTCAACGAAGCATTTCAAGCCTATGACTAAGTTTCGGCTAAAATTAATTGCTGGAGGTTTATTATTTTTAGATTCTCTGCATTACTTATTCTTCGCATTTCCATTTTTGCCTACGAGATGCATCTCAATTATCTCAAAATAGAGATTTAAATATGTATTGTAAATTAAGGAACGAATTTCTTAAAACCTTTATTTCTTTCTTCAGTAAACTTTTTAATCCTTTCTAGTTGTAACGAGTTTTATGTTGAAAGGAAAACAACCAAACGAACATACAAGATCGATCATGTTGCCATTTTTTAAATGTGTTAATTAACGCATTCTTCTTTAAGCTTAGCAAAGTATAGAAGGAAACTAATACATCGTTAATAAAGTGAAAATTTGTGAAAGATCGCTAATGGTTAATTAAACTAAAAGTTGAGATCGGTGCATAGAAGTTCAAAATATAAAATGAAACTTAATCATCTAAGTGAATAAAAGAAAATGACATTCTATACACAATCCCATTGGATAGGCGGTGCAAGTTAATAATTTTTAACATCAAGTAAATTAATTCAACACATTTTTATAACAGTCTAAGATCTATCTATGTAATCGTGAAGATAATTTGCTCAGTAAAATCAAGAATAACTTTAATAATATGTATCAAGCTTATTATAGAATCGAGAGTAGAGTCAAAAGCGAATAGACATTTAAATCAATGCAGTTTAAAAGAATTAAGTCTCTTTCGAGAGAGTGTAAAATGAATAACGAAAAAGGCTTATTTCCGCTCTGCATGTTAATATTGATATGAGCAGCTTCTTAAGTGAAGGCCATTAGTGATTTAATTATAAATGGAATTTTCCAAGATCCAGATATCTATCCTATATCTTATAAAGGGTTCAAAGAAGAGAGAGAGAGAGGGTAAAACTTTGTTCCAAAAGTAGATAGTTGACAAGTCACTATATATATTCAAGTTAAGAGTGAGCCATTTCATCTTTAATGATATTTTAAGAGCACTCTTTTAATAATGCCTTTATAGGATTCAAATTGTTCCATTACTAAATCTCAACTTAGCAAATTGAGAATTATGTCTTTTTAGTAAACGAATGCTTTCAACGAAGCATTTCAAGCCTATGACTAAGTTTCGGCTAAAATTAATTGCTGGAGGTTTATTATTTTTAGATTCTCTGCATTACTTATTCTTCGCATTTCCATTTTTGCCTACGTGATGCATCTCAATTATCTCAAAATAGAGATTTAAATATGTATTGTAAATTAAGGAACGAATTTCTTAAAACCTTTATTTCTTTCTTCAGTAAACTTTTTAATCCTTACTAGTTGTAACGAGTTTTATGTTGAAATGAAAACAACCAAACGAACATACAAGATCGATCATGTTGCCATTTTTTAAATGTGTTAATTAACGCATTCTTCTTTAAGCTTAGCAAAGTATAGAAGGAAACTAATACATCGTTAATAAAGTGAAAATTTGTGAAAGATCGCTAATGGTTAATTAAACTAAAAGTTGAGATCGGTGCATAGAAGTTCAAAATATAAAATGAAACTTAATCATCTAAGTGAATAAAAGAAAATGACATTCTATACACAATCCCATTGGATAGGCGGTGCAAGTTAATAATTTTTAACATCAAGTAAATTAATTCAACACATTTTTATAACAGTCTAAGATCTATCTATGTAATCGTGAAGATAATTTGCTCAGTAAAATCAAGAATAACTTTAATAATATGTATCAAGCTTATTATAGAATCGAGAGTAGAGTCAAAAGCGAATAGACATTTAAATCAATGCAGTTTAAAAGAATTAAGTCTCTTTCGAGAGAGTGTAAAATGAATAACGAAAAAGGCTTATTTCCGCTCTGCATGTTAATATTGATATGAGCAGCTTCTTAAGTGAAGGCCATTAGTGATTTAATTATAAATGGAATTTTCCAAGATCCAGATATCTATCCTATATCTTATAAAGGGTTCAAAGAAGAGAGAGAGAGAGGGTAAAACTTTGTTCCAAAAGTAGATAGTTGACAAGTCACTATATATATTCAAGTTAAGAGTGAGCCATTTCATATTTAATGATATTTTAAGAGCACTCTTTTAATAATGCCTTTATAGGATTCAAATTGTTCCATTACTAAATCTCAACTTAGCAAATTGAGAATTATGTCTTTTTAGTAAGACGAATGCTTTCAACGAAGCATTCAAGCCTATGACTAAGTTTCGGCTAAAATTAATTGCTGGAGGTTTATTATTTTTAGATTCTCTGCATTACTTATTCTTCGCATTTCCATTTTTGCCTACGTGATGCATCTCAATTATCTCAAAATAGAGATTTAAATATGTATTGTAAATTAAGGAACGAATTTCTTAAAACCTTTATTTCTTTCTTCAGTAAACTTTTTAATCCTTACTAGTTGTAACGAGTTTTATGTTGAAATGAAAACAACCAAACGAACATACAAGATCGATCATGTTGCCATTTTTTAAATGTGTTAATTAACGCATTCTTCTTTAAGCTTAGCAAAGTATAGAAGGAAACTAATACATCGTTAATAAAGTGAAAATTTGTGAAAGATCGCTAATGGTTAATTAAACTAAAAGTTGAGATCGGTGCATAGAAGTTCAAAATATAAAATGAAACTTAATCATCTAAGTGAATAAAAGAAAATGACATTCTATACACAATCCCATTGGATAGGCGGTGCAAGTTAATAATTTTTAACATCAAGTAAATTAATTCAACACATTTTTATAACAGTCTAAGATCTATCTATGTAATCGTGAAGATAATTTGCTCAGTAAAATCAAGAATAACTTTAATAATATGTATCAAGCTTATTATAGAATCGAGAGTAGAGTCAAAAGCGAATAGACATTTAAATCAATGCAGTTTAAAAGAATTAAGTCTCTTTCGAGAGAGTGTAAAATGAATAACGAAAAAGGCTTATTTCCGCTCTGCATGTTAATATTGATATGAGCAGCTTCTTAAGTGAAGGCCATTAGTGATTTAATTATAAATGGAATTTTCCAAGATCCAGATATATATCCTATATCTTATAAAGGGTTCAAAGAAGAGAGAGAGAGAGGGTAAAACTTTGTTCCAAAAGTAGATAGTTGACAAGTCACTATATATATTCAAGTTAAGAGTGAGCCCTTTATATTTAATGATATTTTAAGAGCACTCTTTTAATAATGCCTTTATAGGATTCAAATTGTTCCATTACTAAATCTCAACTTAGCAAATTGAGAATTATGTCTTTTTAGTAAGACGAATGCTTTCAACGAAGCATTTCAAGCCTATGACTAAGTTTCGGCTAAAATTAATTGCTGGAGGTTTATTATTTTTAGATTCTCTGCATTACTTATTCTTCGCATTTCCATTTTTGCCTACGAGATGCATCTCAATTATCTCAAAATAGAGATTTAAATATGTATTGTAAATTAAGGAACGAATTTCTTAAAACCTTTATTTCTTTCTTCAGTAAACTTTTTAATCCTTACTAGTTGTAACGAGTTTTATGTTGAAAGAAAACAACCAAACGAACATACAAGATCGATCATGTTGCCATTTTTTAAATGTGTTAATTAACGCATTCTTCTTTAAGCTTAGCAAAGTATAGAAGGAAACTAATACATCGTTAATAAAGTGAAAATTTGTGAAAGATCGCTAATGGTTAATTAAACTAAAAGTTGAGATCGGTGCATAGAAGTTCAAAATATAAAATGAAACTTAATCATCTAAGTGAATAAAAGAAAATGACATTCTATAAACAATCCCATTGGATAGGCGGTGCAAGTTAATAATATTTAACATCAAGTAAATTAATGCAACACATTTTTATAACAGTCTAAGATCTATCTATGTAATCGTGAAGATAATTTGCTCAGTAAAAATCAAGAATAACTTTAATAATATGTATCAAGCTTATTATAGAATCGAGAGTAGAGTCAAAAGCGAATAGACATTTAAATCAATGCAGTTTAAAAGAATTAAGTCTCTTTCGAGAGAGTGTAAAATGAATAACGAAAAAGGCTTATTTCCGCTCTGCATGTTAATATTGATATGAGCAGCTTCTTAAGTGAAGGCCATTAGTGATTTAATTATAAATGGAATTTTCCAAGATCCAGATATCTATCCTATATCTTATAAAGGGTTCAAAGAAGAGAGAGAGAGAGGGTAAAACTTTGTTCCAAAAGTAGATAGTTGACAAGTCACTATATATATTCAAGTTAAGAGTGAGCCATTTCATATTTAATGATATTTTAAGAGCACTCTTTTAATAATGCCTTTATAGGATTCAAATTGTTCCATTACTAAATCTCAACTTAGCAAATTGAGAATTATGTCTTTTTAGTAAGACGAATGCTTTCAACGAAGCATTTCAAGCCTATGACTAAGTTTCGGCTAAAATTAATTGCTGGAGGTTTATTATTTTTAGATTCTCTGCATTACTTATTCTTCGCATTTCCATTTTTGCCTACGAGATGCATCTCAATTATCTCAAAATAGAGATTTAAATATGTATTGTAAATTAAGGAACGAATTTCTTAAAACCTTTATTTCTTTCTTCAGTAAACTTTTTAATCCTTACTAGTTGTAACGAGTTTTATGTTGAAATGAAAACAACCAAACGAACATACAAGATCGATCATGTTGCCATTTTTTAAATGTGTTAATTAACGCATTCTTCTTTAAGCTTAGCAAAGTATAGAAGGAAACTAATACATCGTTAATAAAGTGAAAATTTGTGAAAGATCGCTAATGGTTAATTAAACTTAAAGTTGAGATCGGTGCATAGAAGTTCAAAATATAAAATGAAACTTAATCATCTAAGTGAAAAAAAGAAAATGACATTCTATACACAATCCCATTGGATAGGCGGTGCAAGTTAATAATTTTTAACATCAAGTAAATTAATTCAACACACTTTTATAACAGTCTAAGATCTATCTATGTAATCGTGAAGATAATTTGCTCAGTAAAATCAAGAATAACTTTAATAATATGTACAAGCTTATTATAGAATCGAGAGTAGAGTCAAAAGCGAATAGACATTTAAATCAATGCAGTTTAAAAGAATTAAGTCTCTTTCGAGAGAGTGTAAAATGAATAACGAAAAAGGCTTATTTCCGCTCTGCATGTTAATATTGATATGAGCAGCTTCTTAAGTGAAGGCCATTAGTGATTTAATTATAAATGGAATTTTCCAAGATCCAGATATATATCCTATATCTTATAAAGGGTTCAAAGAAGAGAGAGAGAGAGGGTAAAACTTTGTTCCAAAAGTAGATAGTAGACAAGTCACTATAAATATTCAAGTTAAGAGTGAGCCATTTCATATTTAATGATATTTTAAGAGCACTCTTTGAATAATGCCTTCATAGGATTCAAATTGTTCCATTACTAAATCTCAACTTAGCAAATTGAGAATTATGTCTTTGTAGTAAGACGAATGCTTTCAACGAAGCATTTCAAGCCTATGACTAAGTTTCGGCTAAAATTAATTGCTGGAGGTTTATTATTTTTAGATTCTCTGCATTATTTATTTTTCGTATTTCCTTTTTTGCCGACGTGATGCATCTCAATTATCTTAAAATAGAGATCTAAATATGTATTGTAAATTAAGGAACGAATTTCTTAAAACCTTTATTTCTTTTTTCAGTAAATTTTTAATTCTTACTAGTTGTAACGAGTTTTGTGTTGAAAGAAAACAACCAAACGTACATACAAGATCATGTTGCCATTTTTTATGTGTTAATTAGCGCATTCTTCTTTAAGCTTAGCAAAGTATAGAAGGAAACTAATACATCGTAATAAAGTGAAAATTTGTGAAAGATCGCTAATGGTTAATTAAACTAAAAGTTGAGATCGGTGCATTGAAGTTCAAAATATAAAATGAAACTTAATCATCTAAGTGAATAAAAGAAAATGACATTCTATAAACAATCCCATTGGATAGGCGGTGCAAGTTAATAATATTTAACATCAAGTAAATTAATGCAACACATTTTTATAACAGTCTAAGATCTATCTATGTAATCGTGAAGATAATTTGCTCAGTAAAAATCAAGAATAACTTTAATAATATGTATCAAGCTTATTATAGAATCGAGAGTAGAGTCAAAAGCGAATAGACATTTAAATCAATGCAGTTTAAAAGAATTAAGTCTCTTTCGAGAGAGTGTAAAATGAATAACGAAAAAGGCTTATTTCCGCTCCTCTGCATGTTAATATTGATATGAGCAGCTTCTTAAGTGAAGGCCATTAGTGATTTAATTATAAATGGAATTTTCCAAGATCCAGATATCTATCCTATATCTTATAAAGGGTTCAAAGAAGAGAGAGAGAGAGAGAGGGTAAAACTTTGTTCCAAAAGTAGATAGTTGACAAATCACTATATATATTCAAGTTAAGAGTGAGCCATTTCATATTTAATGATATTTTAAGAGCACTCTTTTAATAATGCCTTTATAGGATTCAAATTGTTCCATTACTAAATCTCAACTTAGCAAATTGAGAATTATGTCTTTTTAGTAAGACGAATGCTTTCAACGAAGCATTTCAAGCCTATGACTAAGTTTCGGCTAAAATTAATTGCTGGAGGTTTATTATTTTTAGATTCTCTGCATTACTTATTCTTCGCATTTCCATTTTTGCCTACGAGATGCATCTCAATTATCTCAAAATAGAGATTTAAATATGTATTGTAAATTAAGGAACGAATTTCTTAAAACCTTTATTTCTTTCTTCAGTAAACTTTTTAATCCTTACTAGTTGTAACGAGTTTTATGTTGAAATGAAAACAACCAAACGAACATACAAGATCGATCATGTTGCGATTTTTTAAATGTGTTAATTAACGCATTCTTCTTTAAGCTTAGCAAAGTATAGAAGGAAACTAATACATCGTTAATAAAGTGAAAATTTGTGAAAGATCGCTAATGGTTAATTAAACTAAAAGTTGAGATCGGTGCATAGAAGTTCAAAATATAAAATGAAACTTAATCATCTAAGTGAAAAAAAGAAAATGACATTCTATACACAATCCCATTGGATAGGCGGTGCAAGTTAATAATTTTTAACATCAAGTAAATTAATTCAACACACTTTTATAACAGTCTAAGATCTATCTATGTAATCGTGAAGATAATTTGCTCAGTAAAATCAAGAATAACTTTAATAATATGTATCAAGCTTATTATAGAATCGAGAGTAGAGTCAAAAGCGAATAGACATTTAAATCAATGCAGTTTAAAAGAATTAAGTCTCTTTCGAGAGAGTGTAAAATGAATAACGAAAAAGGCTTATTTCCGCTCTGCATGTTAATATTGATATGAGCAGCTTCTTAAGTGAAGGCCATTAGTGATTTAATTATAAATGGAATTTTCCAAGATCCAGATATATATCCTATATCTTATAAAGGGTTCAAAGAAGAGAGAGAGAGAGAGGGTAAAACTTTGTTCCAAAAGTAGATAGTAGACAAGTCACTATAAATATTCAAGTTAAGAGTGAGCCATTTCATATTTAATGATATTTTAAGAGCACTCTTTGAATAATGCCTTCATAGGATTCAAATTGTTCCATTACTAAATCTCAACTTAGCAAATTGAGAATTATGTCTTTGTAGTAAGACGAATGCTTTCAACGAAGCATTTCAAGCCTATGACTAAGTTTCGGCTAAAATTAATTGCTGGAGGTTTATTATTTTTAGATTCTCTGCATTACTTATTCTTCGCATTTCCATTTTTGCCGACGAGATGCATCTCAATTATCTCAAAATAGAGATCTAAATATGTATTGGAAATTATTGAATGAATTTCTTAAAACCTTTATTTCTTTTTATTCACTATATGTATTTTATATCTTTCCCTATTAATTATTTTTTACTCAAATTATTTAATTTGCATTGAATTGAAATCTAACATAGTCAATCGTGACTAATTTCTTTTCATTAAGCATAGTTTAGTTTTTGAGAGTAACGAAATATAATTTTTTGTTTTTTATTACTGATTCGCTGATAATAAAAAACACCCTTTTATCCCTAATGTACTTATTTTTTTTATAGTCTTCTAGAGATCTTACACTGATCTTGATTGACAAATTTAATTTTTGCTTTCGAGAAATGGTTTTCGCGCTATGTTCTAAATAAATTTCCTTTTTTTATTTAATATCATCATATAAATGTCAAAAGTTTTTAAATTATATATTTTTATCTTTAGCTTTTTGATAATCATATTTTGTATGCTTTTTGTATATTCTGAGCAAAAATTAAATTATAAAATTATTATCTTTAAAATATCACATTTTTTGTTATTTTTTATATTTTTTGTCCATATATTCTATTTTTATTAACAAAAACTGTGATTTTTTAAAGATAATAATTTTATGATATACATTATGCTCAAATATGCAAAAAGAATACAAAATATGATTATCAAAAAGCTAAAGATAAAAATATATAATTTAAAATTTTTTGACATTTAAATGATGTTTTAAATTTAAAATGGAAATTTATTTAGATCATAGTGCGAAAACTATTTCTCGCAAGCATAAATTTCTTTTGTCAATCTTGATAAGCGTAAAATCTCTAGAAGACTACAAAAAAATAACTACATTAGTGAGAGGGGGTGTTTGACCTACTAGCCAAAATTTCTGCTTGTTTTAAATCCAAGACTTAATCTCCATTCATTTATATTTTTAAAGTTTATGTATTTAATATCTATTTATCGATAAAATATTTCTATTTTAAATAATTGGTATTTTTGAGATATTTATCTATTAGTTATTGGAAACAATGCTCTTTCTTTATCATCGTTTTAAATGGTAAATATTATATTGTATAAATTAAAAAACGTATTCTTAGAAATTTTTTATTTATTCTTCAAGCTTGAAGTTTGAATTATTACTTTAATTGTTTTCTGCCTTGAAAGTATATAAATATTTACCAATTAATTAAATTATCTCGTTATATAATTTTATACATTCATAGTTGAATTGCAGTATTGCTTGTTGATAGATTGATTCTATTGATATTAAAGCAAGACTGGAGTTTATCATATCTAGGGAGTCATGATCTATGAACTAAATTTTATCACTTATGTGAGTTTAAACGAATTGATAAACCAGGGAATTATGGTTAAGCCATATTATCAGCATTCAAAATTATTAAATTATAAAGTTAATTGCTAGGTGGTACCAACCACTTGGGACTTTCTGATAGAGCTTTCTACTATACTAAGGCCTATCGACAGCAGATAGGCAGTTGCTGAGCGCAACGCATGAGGGACCAGTCGGCGGGGTTCAATCTGTCAGCGTACACTCTTCGAGTGAGCTGGTTCCTAAGATTTCCCTGCATTAGATGAGTCTACTGGCTTGAGTTCAGTTTCCTAGGTAATAGGGAGCAGGATGAAGGTACGCTCTGCCTTCAAAAATGAGAAGACGAAAACCATTGAAGCCAACGATAAGGATTTTTCTCCCACACCGGGTTAGGGTGCTGAAGCTACCACAGCGAAAGGATAGGGATTACGTTTCCCAGCAGCTGTGGGACCGGTAAGCGTTTTTCTCCATCTTCTGTCATCTAGTTGGATCTCACGAGCTCTGTCCCCAGGTATAAACTGGGGTGACATTTTGATTTTGGGAGAAGACTAGGTAATAGCGGGATTGGTTTTTCTGAGTTTTCTACTTCACGACTGCCACGTCACGGAATTTGCCACGTCAACTCACTCAGATACGTTTACGTCACGACTAAGATTTATGGTTTGATTTTAGTATTAAACAGTGATATGTTAAATTTATTTGATTTTTCAATCATTAAACACACATACAATCAGCATTCAAATGCTAGTATTTATGTAATATGGAGCATCTTCATTTATATTTTTGATTGATTACCGATTTATATTCTTTTTCAGCATAAGCTTTCTAGTTTGCTAATCCATTTTATTATTATTATTATTTTATATAAATAAATGATTGTTAAGTCTAGACATGTTACCTTAAAATTCTTGCGAATTGAATTGTAATGAAGAATACATTTTTGAGAATATATTTGAACATACACAATAGAAACTAAATTTATCTTAGCAAGGATAAGTTGAATCAGAGTGTTTAGCGAGTTTCTAATATAGCCTTCACTCATTCTATTGAACATTATGAAGATTATTTAACTCTTTATTCTTTTGATGATCATATGTAGTCTCCTAGTATGTCCATGACATCCTTCATGTAATTATCGTTATTTGGATCTTCTTTATATTTAATGGCCATGTCCATTGCTTCTCTGAATATCAGGGCTACATTGGTGCCTTCGGCAGCACTGACGAAGTTTAAGGGCAATTCGAGATCCTCCACGAATTTATATTTACTTTGTGAAGAAGCTCTCTCATCAACATCGATTTTATTGGTAATTATAACCCAAATATATTATAAATATTTCTAAGAATAAATATTCTATCAATGTTCACTTATATGATAAAGAGAATGAATCATTAACTCATGATTATTAAAAATAGCAATTTTAATTTGAAATTAATTAGTCTTTTATTTAAAATTATCTCAAATAAACAAGAATTATTTAAGTTATTAAAATAACTTGGGAATTAATAATTTTTTAAATTAAAATTTTAACAAGCAAAATAAAAAAAACAAGTTAAATAATAAGTAATATTTAGGCATTAAATGACAATTCATGGAATTTAAGGGTATTAATTACGCATTCTCTAGTACCATTTCTTCAAATTTTTGTATGGAACTCTTCTGCTTGCATAAAATACCAAAATTGCTGCATGTGCTCCGAAGAAATAACTTAAGATTCTAAAATTTTTAAAGATAAATTCACAATTTTATCAGTCTAATCGATACTGTAACACCATAATTTGAGCAAGGATTGTTTTACACATTTAAAATTTGAGCATTTTAATTAGATAAGTATTAAACTATTGTCAATTAACTCATTATTAAATATAAATATCTAATAACTTGGCTGAAAGATTCTTGCCCAGCTGTGTCTTAGATATCTGAAAATGTAAATGAATATTAAATTATATAAAACTAACTTTGACACAATATCTCCTTAATTACTAGTAAACATACTCACTTTGTATTCTTTGTCATTAAATGTGGGGTTGTATCTCTACATAGTCAAAGCATGTGTAGACGATGTCCTCCCCTCACTATAAATTAAGCTTTATAAAACTATTCACATAGGAATTTGAAGTTTATTGAATATATCTAGAATGTTCTCTTCCTCTTTTTTACACACTATTTCATAATTCTATGTTCTTTAACACTTACAAGTCATTCAACAAAAATCTTTCCGTAAGTCTAGAACAAATGTATTGTTATTTTTATGATGAAATTCACTTTGATTTTTTTCTACAGCTGAGTCTCCAAAGAGAATCAATTTTAGGTCGTCAAAGTGAATTTACTTAGATTTTTAAACTTTCTTGTCTAGGTTCTCTAGTGTCTTTTATTTATCCACTTCTAATTCAATAAAACTATTGCTCAAGACATAAATCCAAGCACATTCAATACATATGTCATACTTCAATTCAATATTATGTGAAGAATATTACAATTTTTTTAATTATTGGATTTTAATAGTTAATTTGAATTCAATAGCATTTTAAAAAAATTCCTAGAAGGACGCTTATAATTTATATTAAATCAAAAATCAACTTTAAAAATGATGCCTCCTAACTTCGCAAACTTTGACCCCAATCTTAGAAATAGCAGTAAAGATGGTGACATGAGTAATAAACATCTTAAGGCGTAATTGTACAGAGCTAAACATTTCATATCAAGTATGGCTGATAAGAATTAGTCACATGAAATAATCATATAAATCACTCAAGCCATAAATAACATGAATCTTGACAAAAATAGATCTCAATGATAATTTGGAGCATGTACTCCCTTCATAGGAGAAATGGCTAATTATTATGCAAAAAATGCTGGTGGTTTCTCTAATAACACTTAGCAGCAATAAAAATGGTGAGATAACACTCAACCTTAGAACAAAACCAGTACCATCATTCATCGATTTTAAAATCTATCACAAAATTTACATAGATTAGATGGGTATTAACATTTCGATTTTTCCAAACAAACCACGATTATTTTTGTGAGATATTGAGAAAATAGAAAAATACTATTTTCTAAGGCATTAAGAACTATAAAATGCCATATTATAATCCTAATTGACTGCTTATATCAAACACTCTTATAAAATCTATTTATTTATATTAATTAAATTTAATTGTTTAAGTTATAAGCAGATATTATAAGATAATAATTAATTTATCAACAATTATATTAAAATTTAAGGAATCTAAATAATCCTTATGTAATTATTAATAAGTCTGTATAGAATTATACTAAATTTTAAATAAAATATAAAGAATCGCTAGTTTATAAAAATAAATTTTTTCATCCACAAATGAAATTAATTGGAGGTTATTGTGAATCTCTTATTTTTAAAGAACAGTGTTCAGAATATCTATTTAGAATTTATACAAGTCTATATGGACATTTAATATAGATTCAGAAGCTAATATTATAAAGTTATTAAAATATTCAACTTTATACTATAGTATATTAAGTGTGACCCTTTCGAGGAAATTAATATATTAGTTTAAGAATTTTAGTAATTATTAATGCAGGACCACACCTGATGCTTCCGGAGGGGAGGTCGGGAGGAAGATTACATTCAGTATTATTTCCCCTCAATATTAATTTCCTAATAACTTAATAACTAACTAATTATTTATGCATTTTTAAACTTATACAGAATCAGTAATATTAATTATATACTAGTGAAATTACTCAAAAGTAATAAAAAAATACCATTAATAGTAATAACCATTTTCAGCAGGTTCAAAAAGTAATGATTAAAGAATTAAATGAAGTCAATAAACTAAAGGAAAAAGTGAATAAATTTTACAAGGAACAGATATACGAGAAAGCATGCGAGAAGTACTATAAATTTATTAACTTTATCAGATTCAATGAATGTTTGAAGAATAATGCTAATGCCAGACAAATGAAAATTGCTTGTCTATTAAATGTGGCCTTGTGCGAACAAAATTTTAATTAGTATAATTTAGTCATTGATCAATGTCAGCAAATACTAGAGCATGAGCCTAAGAACTCGAAAGACTCTTTTAGAATAAGTTAAGCGATGTACCTACAAGCAAAGTAAAATAAGATCAATGGAGGAACAATTAATAACTTCAGAACAATTCGTAATTATGATAAGAAGGCACTTGATGGAACTCAAAGGACTAGAAAATCATGGATTTCTATAGTGAAATAAGTTAAATATGACGAGTATGCTGAGAAACAGAATAGAAAGAGAGCTGAGAATAAAATAAACTAAGGACATTCAACTAATGATAGTGAATAAATCAATACTACTATTCCTTGAACTACATCCACATAGAGTCAACCTACAGTTTAATTGAGTAATCCATCGCAAATTTGCCTGAAAAAGAAATAGTAAACTCAATAAAGCATGAACAGAGCGTTTGAATAGTATGGATAACCAGCAGCTGAAAAATATGGTAAAAGTCATGAAAAACAGTAAAGAATAGATGATATAGAAGTAAAGGGATAGGGAATGGAAATGAGCGATTAGCTGTTGGAGATGATGACAAATATTATGTTCCTGAGATACTAAAGAATACATATTTAATTATGGCTTCTAATCCTGACCTAATGAGAAATGTCTGTCAACAAATGAAAAACAGTAATGTGTAGCAAACAAGCAAAAATAATAGTAGTAGTTAACTAAGTCAAAATCCCAAAACTAGTATCAGAATTAATTATACTTAATTTTCATAGTGTTACTAGTGCTAATGTAGAAGAACAGGAAAAACAACTTAAAAAATAAAAGTAGAGCAGTTAATAGGAATATGAACCTCCTCCTAATAAACTCAACAACACTTTAACCCAATGATTATGAATGCTTTTGGAAGGGCAAACAACGGAGGAGATATGATGGGAATAATGAATAACATGATGATCACCCCTATGGTTCAGCAAATGATGCAGAATCCAGACATGATGCCTTAAGCAGCTGAAATGAAGAGATGTGATCAGGGTCGAGCACCTGTCTCTGTCGATCTAAACGCCAGGCAAAACATGATGTAGAATCCTTCTATGAAGAACTTACATGATCAATTCAGCACTGTCTATGATGAAGGACCCTGCTATGATGAACAAGATGAAGCAATAAAATCCTAATTTAAATGTTGACATGATGGTGGCCCTGAATGTATTTACAGAATGCGTGAGTGCTTACAGAAAAGTAAAGAGCGCCTGGTCTAATGTGTTTGTAAGACTGGCTGTATTTGGTATCTTAGTCATCATTGTATCTTTCTATTTTGGGTGAACTAGCTTGTCTAATCAATATTCCTACTTAATTTTTCTTATAAATAGTCGACTAAGATAATCTAAAACTTTTATGAATCATAATTCAAATCTCTCTTTAGCATTAATGATAAATTATTAAAATAAATATTTTATCATTAGTTGTCTATTAATATTGATATAGCGATCTCATATCTAATAATTAGCTTTTATTCCATATCTATCTAATGAAGGAGAGTACTAACAGCCTTCATTAGCTTTAGTTAACTATCTTAATTATTTATGATTCTTATATATTATTTTAAAAGCCTGTGATCTCCCCTAAATTTCCCGCAAATTTTTCTTTGTTATTTGCTAAACTCACTGTACTTTAACTTTTGTTTTCATGAATTTTTATTTAAAGTTTTTACTTTGAAAATAATTAGGCGTTATCTAACTATTTGCAGCTTATTTCAAGTATAATTTGGTTTGTATCGTCGGGTATTTACCCAAGAATGATACTTTATGTTCTTAAACTCCTCACTTTGTTGTTTTTCATTTTTAAGTTATAGATTGTTTCTTAAGGGACTAGAGTTTTCGAATGTTTCCTTCTATTAATGAGCATCATTCTTAGGCTAGTGATAGGCTGCTGCCTCATAGTATAGAGAATAGCATTATATTAATGAATAATTTAATTGCTTGCTTAGAACTTATTTGAATTGACCTGGCTAGTATTAGGTCTCTTTTTATTATTTTACATATATAATTAATTTGGAATAACTAACTTAAAAAGTTAAGTTAAAAGAGTTTGAACGAGGAAGGATAGTCGAACCGTTCTAAAGATAGAGGCAAAAATTCGTCTCATTAGTTCGAAAAGCGAACTTCCCCCAGCTGGATCGTATGGTACAGAAGTGTGTTTTAACAAAGAAGTACATACATACTCACGAGTGGCCCTAATCATAGAGTATGTCAGATTTCGCACCCTTAAGTCAGTACATTCTTTTAGCACCCGTTCTCAACCTAGCTAGGTACTAAACAATAACCCTAGCACAACAGGAGCATACACTCTACATTGGTTCTCTTAATTTTCAAATTGATTACCTTAGAGTCAAGCAATTATTAACTACTAAAACAGTGAGCTTACGACGAATTAGCTCACTTACTCAGCTCCACACCCAACCCCCAAAGTCCACTCTCTGTTTATGATGACATTTTCAACTTCAAGTAGGCTTGAGACCTGACCGAAGAAATCTATTCATTAGTTATTAACATCTCCAACCAGTCCGATAAACAAACAAACAGGAAGAATTAAAACACTGTCAAAACCTCATGAAAACTACAATCCCCTCAAGGCCTAAAACCTAACCCTAAATTTGAAATCAAGATGGCTTAGTGCGACCATTTCCTCTATACAATAGAAGAATAAACTAAGTAACGATTTAGAAGGAATCACTCCCAAATTCTTTAATGCGTCACGAAAAGAATTTCTCCTCTTTACTATATAATAGAGAAATTTCAATCTAACAATTATTAGAGAATCGCCCATAAATTTGTAAAAAAGTTGACCTAAAGATATGATGGGAATCACCCAAATATATCTAGCTATTTAATACTAAAACTAAATATCAAAACAACTAACAACATTTACCTAAGGGAGTAGAAACCACAACAAACAAAAGTTATTTACGCTTACTAATAACCATAAATACTCTAACCAAATTCCAGAGAACCTTACTTTTGAAGACCCAGAAACCCCTAAATCCCTAAACCCCATAGATTTATATGTTAAATCTGGATATTACCCAATACAATTAATGAAACCTATTAAATAACATATAAAAGATTTGGGACTTTTGTTTATTATATAATAATAATATTAATTAAAAAGATGTTTCAGGAAGTGGGTTTGTATGATCTGAAGATCAATGGGAGATGGTGTCCAATATGTAACTCCGTTGATTGCATGGAAATCAACTACAGAACGCTGAGATCATTCGATGAAACTATGCAAGAGCTCCAAGAATATGTTGAGTTCGGAGTTTATGATGGATTTAGATCCATTGACAAAGAATAAGAAGAGAGAGAGATTGACAAACATGTACTTAACTTCTACAGAGAAAGAGTATACTAAAGACAGTTGTGGGCTCACAAGAATTCACTATTTTGATTGAATTGATTAAGAATTAGTTAAAATAGAATCAACGATAAGACAACCGGAGAGATTGAACAGATCAGATGATTTAAATAATATTAAAAGGGCTTGACCCTTATATGCTTTAAAGCTTATTGATCGGGGGTCCCTAGAGACCTCAATGTGATCAAATTATTATTATTATTATTATTATTATTTTTTTTATTATCTTGGGGTTTAGATCATTTATTATGGTCATTAGCCATTATTATTGTTAGTTCTTGACTAGTAGATGGATTTGAGTCCTTAATGGTAAATAAATGGGAAGGAGAGGACTTTCCAGGACTATTATCATAAAAATACTAAAAACAATATCATATACTTTATATGCTCCGCCTATCTTAAGCATATCATTAAACATTTACTTGAAATGCTGTTCTCTACTCCCATTTAATCTTAGTCCATTTAATCAATGTATTCTTTCTCTAAATGCTTTGAATTAGTAATGTTCTTAGCAACAACTGTAAAATTATAGTTATTTTTTATCAGAAGTTAGCAAGGAATCTTTATTTAAATTTTATTTTTGATCTGACAACAACTTTTTAACTTTTACTATGCTATTTAATTCTTAGAAAAGGCTATTTTGATTGTTGTTTTATGAACTAAATTTTTATATATTCCATCTTAAGATTGCTATAAATTTAAGTGATATTTTTCAGAAATAACTGTTTATTGAGTACCCCAGCCATTTAGACAACTCTAATTCATAAAATTAGTATCAGTTCTTTTCCCATAACTTTATTCTTAAGTTATTATCTCATTCTTACAACCTTGCTTCTGAAATCAGGTTTAGAAACAACTACAATATCTTTTTAATTGAGTGGCTTAGATTGTGTGATTACCATATCTTGTAGTAGTGTGAAACCAGTTTTTGGCCTAGATGTACTAATTTTTTTCTTATAAGATGCTTATTAACTCTGTGGTTCAAGTTGAGTGACTGAATTTCTTCCAGAGTTTTAGGCAGTCTAAATAATACATTTATACTTCTGAAACATCATGCTGATAAGACATGGATAACTTATTGGTAACTAGCCTCTCTTTATAGTCATTTAGTTCATTTATACTCTCAAGTTTTTTCAGTATAAATATCTTAAATACTTGGTTACTTTAAATTCCGCTATGCTGAAGATTTCCTGATATGAAACACGTAATCCCTGACATCCCTGGCTTGTGAGTGGTCTATAGTATTCTTTTCTCTTTGCAAAAATATACTTTTACAACTTATAGTTTTCAACTTTAATGACATCTAACTCTTAAAATTTTCTATTAAGCATTATGCCAAAGTATGAATTAAGAAACTCTCATTGGTATGCAAAGTAGTTTTCTCATTTTTATACACTACTATTACTATGTTCACAAGTCCCTAAATAAGATTAAAATCCTCTGCTGGCAAGGAATCATCGATAATCTGCTTAATAATAATCTGACTATTTTATGTCCTACTGATCACCATATTATTGTTTATTTGATCGTTTTAAAGTCTAAAATAGAATTCAATTGAAAGTGACTTTATATTAAGAATTTCATTTTTATTCTTGATAACTGTCTAAAATTTGTTATATTAAATTGTTTAGCTACTCAGTGATTAACTTGGATATAACTTTTAAATGAAGGATCATTTCTTTATTGAAATTACAATCTCAACTTCTACAAATTTATCTTATTATTCTCTGATGTTGTAAAGTTGAAATTAAATTAGCTATTTTTCATTAATTCTAGTAATGGACTCTAATTGGGAATATATCTTTAATTCTAAGTTTTTGTTGAAATTTCCCATTATTTTATCAAAAGTTTTTAGCTTATCGAATTCAATGACCAACAAAAAAACCGCTTCCTCCTTCATCAAGTCATCTTTAATCATTATATTAATTGAGAGATTCTTTTATTTCTTCTTTTCGATACTATAGATAGTAGCTTGTCTCACGATGTAATTTCTTTTATTAAAGGCTTTCTCAAATAAATTTAAATCTTAAAATCCCTTTTTGTTAATTAATTAATCTATAACATTAATAAAAGCAATTTTTAATCTACTTCTTCCTATTTTAACTTTATAATTGGTTGAAAGAAATTTTATACTGTAACTTTTAAACCCTTCGGAGGCAAGGAGTTAATGTAGTAACTATGGCCAGGTAATGAAATTTGTTAAATTTCAAATATCAGTTCTTACTCATATTTTTTCAATTGAATTATGCAAGTTTCTCTTTATTATAATATTTTGAAATGCTAGAGTTTATCTTAAAAAATTTAAATCAAACTATCCATAGATATTTGGACTTTTATTTGATTTTTTAAGATAGATTTAAAACTCTTCAGCTGCTTGGCATTCATAATTGTAAATTTTCAAGTACAGATTTACACAAAGTGAATCAGCTTTTACATTTTAATTGTTCATAAATAATCTTCGACGGAACTATTACACTTTCAGAATCTGAATTATTATCTGTATTACATGGACTATGACTTCATGCCTATTGTTCTATAGGTTTTCATCCTAAACATCCCGCTTAATAATATCTTTGTAATTTGAATCAGATTAAGCAATTTGCTTTCGGTACATGTAATTCATCTTGACATTGAGAATGTGCGAGTGTCACTTACTCTTACAATCAACAGATGCTTTTTATAAAGAGACATTGCAAAGTCATATTGATCTTTTTCCATTATCAATCTTAAGAAGGTGCTTGAGATGATTATACCATCTCCATAATTCATATGAGATAAAGACTTAGTGTAAGCAAGCGAATCTGCACTAATTTATTGGCTATATTATCAGATGATTTATTTTGTAATTCTTTTCAGGGTTCAGATGAAACTGTAACATTTAAGCAAAAGCCAGTTTGTTTATTATTTAATGATTTACAATAATTTAAGTTTATTGATATTTTTATTGCTTTTAAGAATTAAAATTATGATATTTTATGGTTAAATTGAAGGAATTATTGAGTCCAGGTTTAGTTCTAACTCAAATTGCATTTTTCATATTTTAATTCCTTTTATTATTCCTTTTCCAAAGAGTTCTTATATTGATAATATTATAGAGGATGCAAGTGAAAAAGAGAACATATTCATTATAAATTTAACAAAGCTATAAGAAATAAATTTATGAGTTTTTTTTTCCAATACACTAATTCAAAACAAAGAGAATACGATAGCAAAGAATATAAAAATAATGATGATAATTCCAAAGCTCTTTCATGCAATTTTAGGCTTTTTCTTCATTTTCTTGAATCCCTTTTTCCGTAATTTGTGATGATGGTGATGACCCCATAAGAGCTGCTGGAGCTCTTGCATCTGTGATAATGAAGTAATTATTGCATATTTTAATGCAATCTTACTAGTGATGGATCTGAAAAGTGTGCCTGAACTTGTGGTTGCTGCTAGCAGGTCATAGGCTATTATTGCGAATTTGATTGATGCTGGAGGTAAGCTGGTTATTGTTGATATTATAGGGGTTGCTGCTGATATGGCATTGGCTATTACTTGACAGATGGGTAGAATTACTTTTGTAATAATTATAAATTCATAACACCAACACTAATATTTATTATAAGTTAGGTTTAGTTAAACTATAGTTGTATTAGTATGAAGAAATTATATATTTTTTGGGAAATTTGCAATAAAGTGTTGCTAACAGATTATTCACTTTTTTTTAATTAATGTATATTTTAAAGTGTTCAACATAGATTTACTGTATTCTTTAAAAAAATAATCTACTTTATTGAAGTTAAATTTATTTCTGGTAAATAAATTATTCATAAGTTTATTAATAATAATACAATAATATTACTTGGTTAATTATTTGAAGGAATTAAAGTTTTTGATTTATGAGATTATTTTCAGGGTCATATTAATTTATCATTATTAATTTATTTATTATTTTTCCAATTACTGCACTTCTAATTAAATATCATTCAAAATTAAATATTATATTGCTTTAAAGTAAATTAATAAAACCAAAAGTGTTATAAAGTAAAATTATAAGAATTTGATTCACTTTTAATCAACGAAATACAAAACACAAATATTTCATAAATATCGTTTTTAATTATTGTAGGAATACATTTAATATGGGAAATTATTAAATAAATAAATTAATTAATTATAATTCATATTCGTGGCAGTTAACCTTCTTGAAATCTAGACAATATGGTACTTGTTTTATAGGAATTCAAAATTAGCTGGACTTTACTATTGGCGGTACCCCTCTGTCGCATTTCCAGAGCGAGATAACTCGACTTTAATTTTGACATTAAAAGCAACTAAACAAATCACCAAAATTAAAGTCGAGTTATCTCGCTCTGGAAATGCGACAGAGGGGTACCGCCAATAGTAAAGTCCAGCTAATTTTGAATTCCTATAAAACAAGTACCATATTGTCTAGATTTCCAGAAGGATAACTGCCACGAATTTGAAATATAATTAATTATTTAATTTATTTAATAATTTCCCAAATCTAATGTATTCCTACATTATTAGGTTATTTAATTAAAACGATTATTATTTGCTGTCTATGTTATAACTCTTCTGGAATCTTGCTCTCCTAAGTGGCACAAGTATATCATCTAATGTTTACCTTAAATGGGAGGAAGCACTGATTATTATCATTCCTACTATCTTTTTTATTTCCTTGCATACATTCTCTTGCTTAATATGCTTCTAAGCTTAACTGATTGATTATTTTTCAAACTTTATACCAAATTAAGCCATACTTTCTTTATAACTCTCTAAATTTTAGCTCCGATTGCTCATAAATCCCACGAAACATAGCCTTTATTTAATATCTCTCTCTATAATTGGGAAGTATCCAGGTGTCCCCAAGAACTTTTGTTAATGTTACTATCTTTTATCTTAATGCTCTATTGAAATCTATTACAACTACTTCTAATGGGCAGAGGTTTAAAATTACATTTTCAGGCTTCAAATCTCTATGAACATAGCCAAGTTCATGCAACTCCTTAATACCCTTAATCATATCTGATAGTATATCATTCAAATCATCTGGGTATCTGTTATGATTTAGATAATCTCTAAGAGTCGTTTCATATTTCTTAAGCCTTAATGCTATACAACCATAGCTTATAAAGACACCATTTAGATTAAACAAATTCTTGCAATATCCTCTCTAAGCCTTTCTTAGAAACGTATATTTGTTAGCAAACTCTTTCTGGCACTCCTCATTCTTAGGTAGATAGCTGTAAGGATACACCTTGTATGCATAATTATCAATTGCAATTTGAGTTTTAATTTTGCCGGAACGCTAATTTGCAAATAATTATCGATACAGCTGCTAATATTAATTGCATTTAATGCAGGTAAGTTCATAGCTTTCGCTTAGAATCATGCTAAAATAGTGTTGCTTACCGGTTGATTCATCATTCATACACTTTCTATCTCATAAGTCTCTCCTTCTACTAACTTTATGACTCAATCGTATATGACTTTCTCCTGGCAGGTATAAACTTTTAAGTTTCTTTTTCTTGAATCAAGAACTCGCTTTAGTGATGCTTTTATATATGATTCTTCACTTTTACTAAATGGGTATAGGACTTCACGCATATTGTGAACTTGTACCTACCATCTATTTTATCGTGCTTGAAATAAATCTAAGCTCTCCCAGAGTGTATCTGTTTGATGTGTATCTTTAAGCTTGAATCAGTTGAGAAGAAATTTTAGAAGTCTTCACATCAAAATGTTTTAATTTTTTCAATTGATTGCTGTTCCTTCTCTTCCTCAATTAATTCAGCTTGTGCTTAAATTCCTATCTCTGAATTTTATTTCTGGTTTAAACTTCTATTTTAAGGACCTCTGCTTCAAACTCTAAAGATCTTAGCTCAACCTCCCATTCGAAATAGCTTACTTCTGGCTTTTTAGTGGTGCCAAAGTTAAGCTATGATTATCCTGCTCCAAGAGATTTTGCTCTGTGTTTAAAGTTAGTCGCCATGTTTATATTCAAAATATAATTTTAATTATTGTTAAAATAGCTAATATTAGGAAATTTAAGAATTACAAATAAATAATTATATTATTAGTTATCCTAACTGCCTATAATAAGAAATACTCCTAATTCAAATTTGATTTATTTATAATTATGACCAAATTAAATAATTAATTGATTTATTATTTATTATAATTAACTTTGCATATTGTGCAAAATATAATTATAAAAACAAAGGGCTTGGCTGTGTGCAAATATTTAAATATTAATTAGACAGATAATTATAAGTTTGAAGATGTCAATTTGAATCGTTCTCCTCTGCCTCAGTGTCTCTTGAACTAATTCTATATGAGTTGATATCTTTGCCTGCCTTGTCTTGTGTCTTCGTTCCAAATGCATTCCTCCTCAGATCTGTTAAAAGCCAGCTGCACCATATTGAAAGGGACCTTAAGCTTTCTTGATTCGCCCTCTACCTTAGGTGACACTATGAAGCATCTCCTCTATAAGCAATCCTTTTCATCTGCAGACATTCTGTTCCAGGGTAGATCATTAGTTGTAATGATTGTACAGCAGTCTTTGAATAGCACAATTGTCTCTCCGTATTACACGTTCACAGCATACTCCTTCCCTTCAAGCAACTTTTTCATTGCAGGAATGTTATATTTGCTAAAGAACTTCTCGAGACCCATCTCGTCGATCAATACAATGTGTGGCTCTTTCTCAAGTAATCGTGTCTCCACATGAAAGCGTGAAGGTGCGGGATTATGCTAGTCACAAATGAATATAGAGTCTATCATTTACAAGATTATGCTTTTGCCAGTGTTAGATGCTCCATTAAGCCAAGCACAGTGAATCTTTTTATCTTCTCTTTTAAGATGCACTTGATACAGAGCTTCGGCCACCTCTTAGTATCCCAGATCACTTAGGACTTAATTTGTTAGCTATTATGACTCATCTTATTTTGTTTGTTGTTCTTCACGTACTGCTCCAACTGATCTCTTATTGATATCTTGATTCTTTCCACCACGTCCAATTTTTTAAGTACCTTGTGAGTGTTGTTCAATGTCTATTGTTGCTGACAAATCTAAGTGGCGGCCTCTGAAACTCCCAAATTTTTAAATAAGTACTGCTTGAAAGACATAGGAACGTATGAAATGTTTTCCGCCATAAACTCCTTCACAAATTGGTTTGAATTTCTTTTTTGTGGAACTTACTTGATCTCTTCTAGAGTTTTACGTGCTATTATCTTTCCATATTCTAGTTGCATCTATTTCTCGCACCCATAGACAAACTCCAGCCCTTGATGTGATATGAAGAACTCTTCTGGAGTTTTAATGTTTAGTTCTGACATTTAGAGGTCTATCTTCTTGAATAGCTGGAATCCACCTATATTCTTGTTTTTTGAAATACTCTCTGTTTATGCCAATACTGTCTCTTGAAATCTTAATGAGAATGAACCCATTGTTGCTCTTGTGATCTCTAAAGACATTCACCTCCGCTAAAGATGCTTTGTTTGATTAAAGCTTCTAGTGAATCTTCCCAGTCATACTTAATGACTCAGATCCTGCTATCATCAAGAAGAAATCGTGTCTGTAATTGTACTATTTAGAGTTTTTTGACATATCTAAATCCTTTGGAAGCATTGAGTTTTTAAACAGAGAAAGTGCAGGTCATTCAAATATCTATTTCTTGACATCTTCAAACTTATAATTATCTGTCTAATTAATATTTAAATATTTGCACACAGCCAAGCCCTTTGTTTTTATAATTATATTTTGCACAATATGCAAAGTTAATTATAATAAATAATAAATCAATTAATTATTTAATTTGGTCATAATTATAAATAAATCAAATTTGAATTAGGAGTATTTCTTATTATAGGCAGTTAGGATAACTAATAATATAATTATTTATTTGTAATTCTTAAATTTCCTAATATTAGCTATTTTAACAATATTAAGCTCTAGTAACAACTCTGTTTATATTAACATTGTAAGCAGGTTGGCATTGAAGCAGCAATGGTTGATTCTTGGATATTTATACTTAATTAATAACTATAAATTTTCTATTTTCATGCTTAATATTTTTTATTTTGGTACTAACTGAGAAAAATTTAGATTGGTACTGGTACCAATTAGGTTTTGAACCATTTTGGAATTTTTCTATCAAAACCTCATTAGTTTAAAACTGGGTACTAATTAATTTTTGGGACTATTATATTGGTACCTCTTAAAATTAAACGGATTCGGTAAAGTACTAACTAAATTTAAACAAATTTATTACTAATTTAATGAAACTAAATTGATATAAATGGAGCTCAATCTCTGCATTTTGTTACAGCTTCAGCAAATTTTCTCCACGTATCTTTGCATAATTGATTTCCTATAAAATGCCCATATTTAATAGTAAGGTTTTTAAATAATAGGATCCAGAAGTCCATAAATTATAATTTGAAATTCGTTAAAAGGAAGAGGAACAATGATAGAATCACTAAATGATGAATGAAAAGAGATGAGGCTCAAGAAATGATATCATAATTCATAAGTAAGGAAAGATCTCTATCGATAGGTAACTTTACATGGAAAGATAACTTGATGACTATTAACAAATTATACAGCAGGATTATTCCTTACAACGATGGAAGGTACCAAAATTTCATTCTTGAAAGCAATACTTTGTTAGGAGAAGGTAGCTTTTAAAAATAAAGAGATTAAAAAAATAGAAATATCCAACTACCCTGATATTTCAGTCACTAATCTTTATAAGAATGTTAAGTAAGATGAGGAAATGGTAGTTTACCTTCCTACCAAGAAACAACTCTCTTATTAACTACCAGAGAGGAACTTCTTATTTGATGTTCTTAATAAAATAAAAGAGGAGTATCTCAGAGAAATAATTGAAGAAGCTCATAAGAAACGATATTCTATCTCTTCTGAAGACTAGAAGAAGCAAGGCATTCTAGTAAGCTCAGCTTGGCTAGAGGAACTTAAGAAGCATCATTATCTTTCAAGTAAGCTTAGATATATAACTTTCTAGGAAAATCTGGCAATGGTTTACATGTTATGGAAGAGCATCCTAAGGTTCATAGAAATATAAAAAATCAGAAAGTTCATTAAGTTAGCAAGAGACTTTATCATGAAATATAAAACCCAAAAGATATGAATGTTGATGCAGGAGTTATCAGTAAGAGAAGAAACTTAGGGCCTGTCAAGCCATTAGAAGAAGGAAAGAGAGAGAAGCCTAATCCTTTAAGAGTTTATTTAATATGTGAACTATTTCATTCATTTAAGTCTAAAACTTAATATTGATTTAACTTCAGTAAAATTCAATTCCATTAATTTATGGGCTATAAAGAACGTTGTAAACAGGAGTTGTGATTAAATCTTCATAAGCTTTCTTAGACTCCTTAGTCGTTATCAACAAACAAGATGATCTCTTCATTATTGTATTTAAATAAATCTAAGCTAATGCAAGAACTCAATATAATACTCTCACTTAATAGAGCGAGGATGTATGATTTAACTTTCTAAGCCTGAATTGTCGCTAATGCCAGCTAAAAGTGTATGGGTATTAACCTTCACTTTATAGTCATAAACTTATACGTTATCATACATATTGTACCATGAATTATTAATAAGGGTGTTGAAGGTAAACACAGCTTCATCTGCATGTATGAACTTGATGTTATTATCAATAGCTCCTGCATTTTATTATTATTACTATTTAATGCTGTAAGGAAACTAATACTGGGGCTTAGCCAGCCAGATAGATAAGCAGGCAGTTTCACGCTTTGATTTTTGGGCTTCCAACTCAAACCATCCAAGGGCCAGAGCTCTCTGCATTTAATCATATATATATATATAGTTTAAATTATTCATATAAAATGGCACTGTAAAATCAATCACTCTCTTCACTCTGTTGAAAGTTTTGTAAGTAACACCATTTCTTCTTTAAATATTAACTATAGTCAAAGGTGAGATAGCATGTCAGAAAGCTTGCGATGAAACATTACACTCGTTAGTTCAGTGGAAAATAATCTCAATACTTTAATGTCTTAGAATCAACGAGGTAGTCAATATGGTGATGTGAGAACTTTTAATTTTCTCGCTGGTTGCTTTCATGTGCCTGAGTTATAATGCTAAAAAGCTAACAAGCAGTGATACCTAACAGTTGAGGCACACTTGTGTAAGAGATTTGCTATAACTGAATATTTTAGCGCTGGTTTGACTTAGACTATATTAATAATTGTACCATAACTAAGCTTAAGCAGAAAATCTAAATATTACTCATCATAAATAAACCCAAAATTCTCTTATTTCTATTTCTCATTTTGCGAATTGGCCAAATTCTCTACTAACCCCAATAAGACCCCAACTATACCCTACAAATCAAAGCCCTTATAAACCTCATTAAGGGGTTTTGGGGTTTTTACTGTTAAACTTGAAATCACCTAAACAAAACATGATATCGGGAATAATATGCTCTGAAGATGCAACAACTAATAAGGGAGCAGAAAATTACCGTAGCAGTAATTAACCTACTTACACGTTCGACATTACAGCAGATATATGTAAAACAGAAGACTTTACTTCAAATTACAATGAGAAATGCACTGGCATTTTATGAACAGTGGTCGATCATAACCTGTGACAAAGGTACAGAATAATATAGTTAGTTTAATATATACTGGTGACTTAAGATTTTTATATTCTAAGTGTTGTTAAAAATGTCATTTCCAAAAGGAGGGCAAGATTGTTGACACTTTGCTTTGTTTAAGAAATATCTCATCGTCTTGTGGCAACTCGATAAGTTTGAAACTTCACAGGTCTAGCTTTTCAATGGTTGCCTGCAAAAGTTATATATTTTTGAAACCCTAAATTCAGTCTAAGCATAGATTAGCTCAATAATATTGACCAATTATATGCCTACTTTTTTTAAGTATTTTTAGTGATATGTCTTATCAGAGAAGTAACCTATAGATGGGTATATCGAAGTCATGTTATTTAAATGTTATTTTATTCAGATTCTCTGCTTTTTTAACTGCCAGAAACATTGTTATACTTGAAGAGATAAGTAGCAGCAAAAATTAATTTTTTTTAAATATCGATTTTAATCAATAAAATATAGCTTTTAATATATTTCCTATTTGTATTTAAATATTAAAATTGATTCAAATTCTGATGGTTTTATATTATTGAATAATGATAACTTATTTTATTTCATAAATTTATAGTTTTTCGATTTTTATTTATCATTAGTATTTTACAACAAAGAAGATAAGAATTTGTTTAATAGAAAGTAACATTATCCTATCATTAATTTTATTGATTTTTACTTCAGTAAATAATTTAACCAAAATAATTGACTCAAAAAGCAGAATTATTTTTTTACAAATGATATTGGTTATTTTATTCAATTGTAAATTTCTTTACGAATAAAAGCTTAAAATTTTACTTTATCAAATTATGTGAATATTATAGCACATTTGTGTTTATTTACATTAGAAAATATAATTTTTCTTAGTTTTGTTATAGTAAAAATCTTAAAACTATTTGGTTGACCTCAGTATTAATTCTCATAAAGCTTTAAATAATTATATTAATTTTTTAATTCTATTGGAAATATCATTACTTAATTGGCAGATACTCTGATTGTTACATATGTTGTACAATATGTTCCTTAAATCATTTGATTAATTACTAAACAATTTAAAGAAAATTACCTATTTGCAAGGGTATGTGTATTAAAAGAGAATAATTTTTATAATGATTGGAAAACAAAGTATTTATGATTAGTCAAATTAAGAAGATAAAATGATAATTCCAAATTATAATAAAAAAGTAATCTTAAATTTATTATGCATAAAAGTTATTAATTTTTATAACCAATAATTTCATGTGAAATATAAATTAATTTTTTACACAATTTACACTAAAATGTGATAATTTAATTTATTTCTCCTAGGTTGTGCTTAATTAATCTTATTATTTTTTTATAACCTCAAATCAATTATCTATTGAGCCATTTTTATAATTGTTATGAATGCTAGTGATTAAATTAAATATTCTTACTGTGATATATAAATAAAGATAGATACATAGATAAATAAATATGTTATAAATCAAAATGAGGAAGTCTAAACACTAATCATAATAAATGTAAAGATAATTAAGAAAGCAAAGGAAGTACATGCAAAAATGAAGAAACATTTTTTTCTTTTTGCTAAGTCCTCTGGTGAAGTCATATAATGCCCTTGATTAATGTTGATATATCTATGATGACAGTGATGAACATTAACATGTCCAAGATGGCCGTGATGGATTGTATAATAGTGATGAACTACATGATGCTGTAGATGGTTCATTAAGAGTGGTCGATGCTGAGGGGCAATTTCTACATTGACATATGCATTTGTGTGAGGTAGTGGGTATTGACAAGCTGGTTTTAAGTACATTATTGGTTGCTTATATATCTGTCCTAAAACTGGAATTTACACATTAAGATCAACATGCTATTGTTGTTGCTGTAGCGTTTGTTGATCGGCAGATTTAGTTTGATAAAAGGGTCTTGTTCTTTCATAATTCGTGTAGTTTTTCAAATTTAATGTTAATTATAATAAAAGATCCACAACGAAACTTAAATGTAAAAAATTCTTTAATAATTATAAAATTTTAGACTTTATAATTATAATTACATATTCATAAAATACTGTATTTTATAAGAATCTTTTTAACCCCGAGGCTTAAATATAGTTCATTCATGATATTTCATTATATAAAATACTAAGATCATAATTGATTATTGATTTTTTATATTTTACCAAGGTCATCGAACTCTTTTTTATTTAGATATTTTATTATTAGGTAAAATATCTAAATGAAAATAATTTTTTTAATAATTAAAATCCCTCTAATCATTTTCATTTAATTTAATTTAAAATAAGGTTAAATTTTTTAAGTGTAAGTGAATGAATAGATTAATCAAAATTTATTAATTCTTAAATTCGTGAAAAATCATAAAAGTCTAAAAAGACAATTTATGCATTTTAGAGAGATTTGAAATTTAATTATCTTGATAACTATATTGGAGAATTTTGTGCGTATATCTGCAAAATAGTTTTTGAGATAATTAAATTTCAAATCTCTCTAAAATGCATAAATTGTCTTTTTAGACTTTTATGATTTTTCACGAATTTAAGAATTAATAAATTTTGATTAATCTATTCTTTCACTTACACTTAAAAAATTTAACCTTAGAATTAAGATCAATTATTAACTTTTAAAAAATTATTATTGGAGATGGATGGAGAGGAGTGAGGAGTGGTGAATAAGGAGAAGTAGGAAGCGGAATCTCAGTTTGAGCACATATGATATCTATTTGAATAATAAAGCTATTTTTCTTACTATTATTGCCATCTTACACATTCTACTTATTTGCAAAACTGATTGGTATTTTTATTTTGCTAGATTATTATGAGTATCCATAGCTGAAGTACGGTTTGTATTAGAATAGACCTTTTCTGTTGACTCTAATCCTTAAAGAGTTAGTGTCACTTATACCGAAACCTCTTAATAGATGTTTTAGCAATTTAATTGTAAGTTTTATGGAGGAGTTCAATAGAAAGAGAGAGAGCAAGATTCGTGAGATACAATAAAAGCAGGTAAAATATTTTTTGATTACAACTAATTTTTAAGTTGAAACTAATTAATCTTTAAAGAAAATCTAAGTTTCTGTAAACAAACCAAATTAATATTCAACTAGATACAAATCAAATCATTTAAATATCATTTATGAGTTTTGACTGCTAAGCCCACCATTATTCCTTCATCCGATGTTTACCTCATTCATAGAGACCAATTTAGTATTAAACTTACTCTTCTTTATGAGATCTCTAACCATTCTATGCTTTCTAGATACTCCTATACCTTAACTTATTGCAGAATTATCTTCATATGAGGTTTGATTAATGTTACCTATACTTAAAGTTGCCTGCTTGAATACCTTTAAACTTTGATCCTCCAAAAAATTATTTATACTTTTTCTGTTTATTTTTCTATTCATCCCCATCGAATTAGCTCTTCTTCGACTTATCTTCAATTGTTTATATTTTGGAATTAAGATTATTCTAACGAGTTCTCTCATTCAAACCAAATACGAAATTCTTTGGTAAATCTCTTTCAACTTGCCAATTTTTTGTCTTAATTTTTTGTTTATTGAAATTGTTTTGTATATGAGCCGAATGACTCTATAAATTAATTTTCATTACCTCTAATTCTGATTACTACTTTATCTTCGACATCAGAGTCATCAACAGTGTTCAAATTAAGAGAACATTATATAATTTCTTAACCAAAATACATCCCTAAAAGAGTCTTATTTTTAGCATAAATTTCTTGGTAATTAGTTGTTGTCTATGGGATGCTCATATAATTGTAAACAGGCTTAGGGAGTTTCCAGGCCTATAATTTTTTTAATTTATAAAGAATATCAATATAAAAAAATTTTCAAATAAACCTATTTTATTGAAATTAACAAAGAGTTTTATTCATAAATGTTATAGTTTGATTTATAACTATTTTTATTTTTTAATTTAATAAAAATATATAAAATTTATTTAATTTATATTTTATAACTATTAATCAATTTCAAAAATAACGTTAATTTTAGAATATTTATTAAACTTATTCGACAAATTTTTGAGAAAAATAATTTCATCTTAGTTGAGTATCAAGAGTAGATTAACTTTTTCAATTTTCTTTAATTTTTACAATAAACACCTTCTCTAATATTTTAATAACTCTCTATAAAAACTATTAACATAAACCCAGATTATTATTATATGGCACTAGGGCTGTCATTGGTACCCTTTTCACAAAATCATAAGGGTTTTGAAAACATAATGCAAGGGGTATAGTGGATTATCAATTGCTGATTTGTTATATTTTGAGTTCGTGAATGTAATTCATATTATATTATTCTTTCTCGAATAATTTTATATTGCAGGTGTTTTATAGATTTCGTCAAATAAAACTAAAATGTTGAAATTATCAGAGAGTAAAAAAGAGCTAAACTTAATCTAGCTTATTTTTCATTCAGCTTAAAGACTTATTAAAAATTATTATTTTCCTGATTAATGATGAATTTAAATGTATAAACTTGAGGCATTTACCTTGTTAGAGTTTATCTATATATCATTTCTTGGTCACAAAACTTATTTATAGTTTGTTATTTTAAAATCAGTAACTCAAGATGATAATATTCTGCTGTTGTAAATGAAAAAAATGTTTTTAGACATATTTTATAAGAGCAAATATTCATTTTTACTTCATTAAATTATTTTCAAACTTCTTATAGAATTTTTAAGGTTTATTCTAAAAAACATCATTTTTTATAAGTTTAGTTCTTAATTAACAATTTACTAAAGCTATAAGCATAAAATAAAAAATCATAATTTATTTGAAATCAAAGTTCAAAATTTTAACTTTCTTATGCTATAGTTTTTAAATTTTAGTATAAAATTATTCTTTAGTATAGTATTTAATTGTGGCATAAGTTAATTTACTCTATCTAAAAATTAATGTTAGAATTAATTAAAACTTGAATAGTTTTATAAAAATTAAATTTCATTAATAAAAAGAATTCAAACTAAAGTAATAGAGTACTTAGGTTAACTTTTTTAATTATAATTACTGTATTTAGAAACAATAGGGTAAACTTCGATAAAGTTCAAAATTAAAAGCTCATTTTTATGAATTTTAATCAACATTATTTAAATAAAATAGGTCTATTAAATTTTATCTAACATTCATAAAATTAATTTAAAATGTTAAAATTCATGATTGAATAAGTAGTGAATCCTAATTATGCAAAAAACTAATAGTTTGTGAATAATTTACTAATTAAATATAATTTTACTTGTTTAAACTTAGTTTTCTAAATTTGCTTATTTATAGATTAGAGAAAATAAGTTTATTTTTTATTTGATATTATGAATCATTTTAAGAGAGTTGAATCCTATAGATTCTATATGATAAAAGTTAATTAAGCAGTAAAATGTAGATAACAGATAAATTAAAAAATAGAAATTTTATTTAAATTTTGTTATAGTTTGTTAGAGTTTGTTATATTTTGTTATAGTTTGTTAGAGTTTTTTTGAAATAAAATTATGAAAATTTATAACTAAGACTATTACCTTAATTTATTATAAATTCAATTGCTATCATCACAGATTATAGATGATATTGATAGTGAATTAAAAGAGTGATTTTCACCTTGAATATTATAGTTGAAAAATTTAAAGTATATAATTTCTTTTCTTAAAAATTTAGAGTATCTTGTATATTTTATAACTTTTAAGATTTTATACCTATTAAATCTAATGAATTTTTTAAAGAATTTATAGATAATTAATTTGAATTAATAGGTTATGATCTACAATATAATTCCTATTAGAATCTGTTTTTTAATTTATAAATAATTTTCCTTATATTTGCAAATTTTACCACTTGGGAATTTGGGGTTATGGGGTTTAATTATTTAAGGATACATATACATGTAGCTTCTAATAACAGACAATAATTTGAGTGTTTATTGTTTTTAAAAGTAGAAATGTAAATATAATATGTGTATATAGATTTATATTATAATTCCATCATTGAGTATAAGAATAAAGATGAAATTTATTAATAAAATTAATGATCAATATTAAGCGAGTATAATTAAAATGGGGAGACTGTTAAAAATAAATCAAAAAAGAGATCAAATAAAATTATGATCAAAACAATATACATGTAACAAGATCAAAAAGTCACTAATTTGAAATATGTTTGAGTAGATCCTTATTTAACTTTAATTAATTAATCAACTATCTAAAAATGGAATTTTTTTTTTTTTCAACTTTTCTGATTTATTTCTATTTTAGCGCAGTGATCAAGTTGATGCTGTAGCTGATCTCTAAGTTTTCATAGATATTTTCAGGGTATCTTCATCAATATCACCAATATTCTCAAAATCAAGCATTATTAGGAGTCTGATTGAAATTCTAGAGAATTTCAAAATTTTGCATCACTGATTTTTTCATTGTTTTCATCAACATTATCTTCATCTTCATCTTCAATATTAGGTCTCACATCTATGAATTTAAGCAAAACAAGATGTTTTAGAAAAAATCCCAGACTCCTAATAATGCTTGATTTTGAGAATATTGGTGATATTGATGAGAGACCCTGAAAAATTTATGAAAAACTTAGAGATCAGCTACAGCATCAACTTGATCACTGCGCTAAAATAGAAATAAATCAGAAAAGTTGAAGAAAAAAAAAAATTCCATTTTTAGATAGTTGATTAATTAATTAAACTTAAATAAGCATCTACTCAAACATATTTCAAATTAGTGACTTTTTGATCTTGTTACATGTATATTGATATGATCATAATTTTATTTGATCTTTTTTTTGATTTATTTTTAACAGTCTCCCCATTTTAATTATGCTCGCTTAATATTAAAGTGTCATTTTTATAAAAGTTTAAGCGGCTGCTCCAAATGTCTTTTTAAGATATCAAAAATCATTATTTGTTTAAAAAATAAATAAAATTATAGACCGGGAAACTACTCAAGGATTAGTATTAGTTTGGTCAGGTAAAGCTGTTAAGTTTGTCTGTTTCATTTTTGGTGTATCGATATTGCTGTTAATATGCAATTTTAAAAATGATATTAACTTTCTTATAGAATTCTTAGTTTTTATTAGATTGGGTGATGATAAGTTTATACATGGTTTCAGCAAATCATTATTAGAATCCATAAAATGCTTTATTATCGGTTTTGCGCTTTGAAAATTTTTCAATAGTTCAACTTACTAACTTAATTTTCTGTCTTTTTTTACACTTTCAAAGTGATTATAAGGCAGATAAAAAATGCATTTTGGGCATCTTAAATGATGTATAAGCTTCAATTAAAAGTTCTTCTCCTTTTTTTTAAACTAATCTTATTAGACTCTATAGATTAATGCCTATTTTTTTTAAGATGCCTTAGAGAAGGGTA
Organism: Oxytricha trifallax; assembly: GCA_000711775.1. Taxonomy (NCBI): domain Eukaryota; phylum Ciliophora; class Spirotrichea; order Sporadotrichida; family Oxytrichidae; genus Oxytricha; species Oxytricha trifallax. The sequence continues at coordinate 55,417 of ARYC01000737.1, read as the reverse complement.
TTTTTTATGAGGATTTTCTGATTTAAGGTAATTTAAGCATATCTAAGTATTTTCTTTTCATTAGCTTTCTTGGATCCAAGATAGCGAAAGAATTATTCGAGAAAAAAATTTGATTCAAATTTTCAACCCAATTATTAGTTACCTAGTTTAAAGTATAGTTTATACGCTTTTCTATGAAGTTTTATTATCTTCATTTAACCACATATTTTAATCAATGTTTTACAGATTGTTCTTGAGTTTGCTTTTTATTATTTTAATTGCTTCATTTGATTTTTTTTAAATTCAATTTTCTCTTACAGCTATAGACCTTTGATCTTTTTTACTTTTATGATTTCATTCATTTATTAAGCAATTTATTTTTGACTTAAACTTAAATTAGATTTTGGATTTTTATTAATTTTTCTGAAATTTTTAGCAAATTTTAAAGTATTTTTTGTACTATCTAATTCTTTAGCGTCTTGCCTTGCACAACAGACAATGTCTATACTATAATTACCATTCAGGTTATCCTCTAGATATCTTTTCATGATAGATTCCCTAAATGTAACATATTTCTTCAGCTACTCAGTCTAAGAAGGTCTTAAAGCTTAAATAACATTTTAAAGACTATTAACCATTTGAACAACTTGAGACCATTGCTTTTACTGCTTTTATTAACATTTAATGAAGTAAAATTTTAATTATCATTTGATTAGAAATCTATCAATTTCATGCTTGATCTTTAAACAGTTTAATGCTTAGTATTTGACAATTCAATCTCAAAGTTAAAAATGAAAGTAGATAGCTACTAAAAATTTAAGCCTTCACTAATTTAGTGACGCTTGTCTATAGATTTGAGGGATCTTTTTAAAAATGCAAAATACTTTTTGCTATTTTGCATTCGATAATCAGTTATGCCTTTCAAAAACACTTGACTATCTAATTCTTTTAAGTCAAGTTAACAATCCTAAGAAGCTTAATCCTAGATCAAGTCATAAAACTATTCACAATACATTAGTATTGAGGAACATAAAACTTTGCATTTTATATCTGGGTTTTCTACTTCTTTGTCAGACACAGCTTGAAAGATTTCTTAGATTGACCTTGGTATCATCCATGAGATTCACTGAATAAATTATCATCTATTTATTTACCTCTACATACATGATTTATAATACGAAAACTTTAATTTATTAATTATTCTAATAACATTAATACTAAAACTTATTAAGAAAATCATAAATGGAAATCTCTCTGATTAGAGCTATTCTTCCTCTTCATCATCCTCTTCTTCATCTTCATCGCCATATCCAACTTCTATGTCTGCTCTTTCTGTCATTCTGCGAAGCACCAGTCCAGCTGCACCTGTGGTCTTACAAGGTGGGACCACTATAAAATAAAAATTAAAGATATGTTTTTTGTAACTTAGATTTTATGCGAGTGGTCCACCTCCATTTGCCTTTGATCTTTAAATATTCTGATTACTATATTAAGTTTTTAAATTAATAAATATATTGCTTATTTTAAATATAATTCTATTACATAATATTTTTTATTTAATATAACTGCAATTTATAGTTATAAACTTAGTTTTTTATCGAAGCATCCCAATTATTGCCTATCATTGAGTATGATTCGCCGCTTTAACTCTCTCCAAATGTCCAAAGGATGTAATTGCAACCGTCTGCAATTTTTTGCTTATCTTTATCCTTAAAGAAGACATATAGTTTCATTTGATTTTGTTTGTCATCCAAGTCGTCACAAAATACTCTCGAATTAAACTTTTAGATCTTTCCTTTGCAATTGGGTATTTGATTGGCATATCTGTCCTCTATTTTTAACCATTTCTGATCAATATGACTTCATCCTAATAAAAAGCTTATAAAAAAGTGTGAATTACAAAATCAAATTTTAAAATAATCGACAAAATATTTATACTGTTCAAATTATTCAAAGTTTTACTCTTTAAAAGAGTCCTTATGAGATTTATTCAACTATTTACTATAGAGTATCTTTTTTCTTTGATTATTATTTTTCTTTTTCAATAGACTATAATTTTACTTACTAAACACTTTATTTTTGCTGTGCTTATTAGTTATTCTGCTTTTCATTCAATATATAGGCATCCACTTTGTGACAATATTAAACTATACTTTCATTTTATTACAATTAAGAAGAGAGGATTGGAGAATTGGCTAATATTATAAATGATTAGGCTAAAATCAAATTTAGACACCCTGATTTGATTATTTTATAAGGACAATTAATTGAGCCAATAGTTTTAATAATTAGCCCAAACATTATAATTATACGCCAATAATAATTAATTATACATTTAATTGTTCTTAACCCCGATTCTCATGTCTTTATTGATCTATGGGGTTTTAATAGCCTTAATTTATTTATTAAAATAATTAATGTTTATTCAAACACGAGCTAAATTGAAATTGAAATTATAATATGATTAAATTCTTTATCAATTGTTTTCTAAGGTAGCTATGGCTACATATATTTAAAGGCTTTCTCTAATTCTCATTTTCAGCTATTATGCTATGTTTATTTTGCTCTAGATTATAAGATGACATATTGCTTTCTAATACAGGATTTACTATTCCTATGAAATTATTTTGAACAATTTTCTGTTTCGATATCAAGACTATTAATAGCATTCTAAGAGATTCTTTATTGATCATTTTAAATTTCTAGTGATTTTATATCTTAAGAGTCTAGAGAGTTAAAACAAAGCTTTTTAATGTGCATTATTTTTCAATCAAATCAAATTTAATTCTTAAATGATTCATCTTTTCGCGTAATCTCTGAGAAACTATCCAATTTCCAACTACAATTAATCATTACTATATTAAATAACTCTATGTTTACTAATGGAGCTAATAATTGACTCTCATTAAAATTAAGTCTATGATTATTTAAGATAGTATTATACAAAAATGTTATAAGTGTTTAATCTTATCCATAACTTATATTATCATCCTATAAATTTTGTTTTTAATCTTGGAATTTCAATCTAAAAATAATTAACTAGTTTAAATTTACATAAATCATAGTAAGAAGAATGATAAACTAGAATGCTGATTCACCACATAAATATGTGCCATTCGGCTTTCAAAACCATGATATATTTTCTAGCATTCTATCGTGAGCATAATAAACCAAAAGAACACAGTCATTTTCACGAAAAATCTATATTATTTTATTAGTTTCACTATTAAAATTACTAAAGTTTGTAATATGACTTCCTCATTGTGACAATGATTTTCATAAATGAATATTTATGCATTTGCGATTCATTTCATATTCAAGAATTATTTTAATTTTCTTTAACTTTTCACATAAATCTCTGTTTTTGGTTAACGTACTTACTAAAATGTAATTTTACATTCAAAACCCCAAAACCCCTAAATAAGTTTTATATGTGTTTTGATTAATGAGGGTAATGTTGTGGATTAGGGTTTCTTTTTGATTAATTTCATTCTTGAAGTTAGATTCAATGTAATATATTATAATCATAGTGGAGATTTTTTCTCGTTCATATTTTATATTCTCTACATTTATATAAAAGTCATGTAAAAATAAATAAACAGTGAAAATTTCATTGAAAATGCATTTTTTGTTTGCTTTACTAATTTAATTAAACTTTCAAAATTTTATGAAGACTACTTCTTATAATTCCTTGAGACTCCATTTTTTGAAAATCATTGGTCCCAATATCGTTCTAATATTTTAGTACTTGGTACCAATTAAGCTTTGAACCATTTTGGAACTTTTCCATTAAAACCTCATTAGATTAAAAGTAGGTACTAATTAAGTTTTGGTACTATAAATTGGTACCAATTAAAATTAAACGAATTTAGTACCAGTACTAATTAAATTTAAATAAATTTAGTATTAATTTAATGAAATATCAATCTCTGTAATATGTTAAAGTTTTAGCAAACTTTCTTTATTTCTCTTTACAGGGTTGACCTCCTATAAGAAACCCATATTTGATAGGTGTTCTAAAATTAATAGAAATTATAAATTTAAAGTTTTAAAATTGATATCCATTTATAATACTTCTGAAATTAAATTATTATATAACTGTTAATATCAATCACCTTAAATCAATCATTTTATGCATATTTTTCATTTAAATTTAGTTATGTTGCCGAACTCTTTTCTTTTGGACAAAATATAATAATAAAGAGAGCGAGCTAAAAGAAATAAAATTATTGAATTGATTTTGACATTATCTTTTTTGTAAAAACATAAAAAATATATTTGTGCATAAATGCCAATTTTTTAAAAAGATGCAATCATCTAATTTCATAAAAACGATCAGTAATAGTTTTAACTAAAACAGAAAAAAATGTCATTCAAACTTATCGTTTTCAAATAAAAATGCTATAACATAAAATAATGTAAAAATTAGTGAAAACGAAAATCAAATATAAATCCAACTTAATTATTTTATCATCTTAGTAAGCTTGTCATCTCAGAACTCGAACATGGCGAGAATGTCGTTGATTAGATTGTCGCGGGTCTCCACGTACTCCTTTGAGTATTCCTTCTTTCTCAACTCATCTGCCCTCTCGGCGATCACCTTCTTGTACCATTTGGCTAAGTCATCCACCTCTTCGCTGTTACACTGACTGATGAGGCTCTCCATCACCTTCGTGGGCAGGTGTGGCCACCTCTTGTACAACTTCTTCAAGTAGCTCATGATTGCGTCCTCGGATGTCTCAACGAAATACTTCATTTTCTCCTTGATCTCAAATATCCTTGACTGTGGGGAGGTCTTCCTGTACTTGGCGGGGTTTGCCTTCCTCATTGATTCTTCGATGTCGTCCTTGAAGTGCCTGATCTCGGAGCGCGAAGCGGCTGCCACCTGCCAGTGCCAGGCCATCATTGCCTCTTCCTCATGCATGACGGGTGCACTGGTGATCTTCATCACCTCGTTGATTCTTGGTAGCTCAGTGTACGAGGCGAGCTCAGAGCGGTATAGATTTATCAGTTTTAGTCTTTCATACGAGCTGAGGAGCGATTGAACGAGCTCAGACTCTTCCCTGGTAATGGTGGTCATCTAGGCATCCTTGTTTTTCTTTTTCTTCCCATCACGGGCTCTCTGTCCTTTGATGTTAGGAGACAGCCTTTGCCTCAATGTCCTTGCGACTGTCACTTCTCATGCCGAGCTGCTGTTCACTGTGTGATAATCTTGGCTTGGGTTCCATAGGCTTATTTGACGAGTTGCGATACAGTTTACTTCCCTCTCGGTGGAGCTGCTTGCGATCGCACTTTCTTTCCATATTTCTCTTGCTCTTGCATGGTCTCTGGTTGTGTTCATTCTCAATGATGATGTATCCATCAAGAATCAACTCCCACTCTCTAGCGAATGCCTTTAACTTTTTTTTAGGAGGGTTATCTTTAACAAGGATACTGAGGCCAAGATACATGACACCTTCTAACCATTCATCTTCCAACTTGCTATCTTCTGTCAGTGCGATTGGACCTTCTTCGGCACTGTCAAGGATGTACCACACACCTTGCCATTTTACAATGATGCCTGCGTGAAGTTCCTCGATTGTCTCCTCCAATCCATCCTTTACCACTGTGCTTTAAGACATCATCTGGAAGAAGTAGCGAGTATCATTATCTTCTGAGTTCAGGTAAGAGATAAGCCCTCCTTGCTTGCGAGCTTTCACACTTCTCATTACCTTTCCTGTAATAACTTCCACCATATGAGGACTGAGCCAGCTGTTCTGCGATGGATCATAGATAAGGTGCTTGAGGTTCTTGAGGGAGTACCCATACTCCCACTCCATCTCGGGTCTCCTTTGCTTTGACATGTGAGTCCTCGAGAGATAGAGCTGTGTAAACTTGAAGGCTTGATCAAAGAGTGGCCCCCCCACCATCATATTGACTGCGTGAATGAGACAGGCGTTGCGTGACTGATCTTACTTACCAGGGTGCCAGAACCCTTCCTTGAACACATCTTGCCTGGGAAGTTGCTTAGTGCCTGGGTCATACAACGATATCTGGTCCATCGAGGTGGCCACCTCCTCAATCCTTCTTTCCATGAATTCCTCTCTGGTCTCAATCTTCATCTTCGAATAGTCAATATCTTCAAAGGCGTTGCAGCCGCAGTTCTTAGCCTACTGCTTCCAATACTCAAAGTTTGTGTAGGTTATCTCATAGTCTTCGAGCTCTGCAAGGAGACCCTCTGAAGTATCAGTAGGGTCAGTATAGTCCTCAGTTAAGGTTTTGTCAGTAGACTCATTGGAAGCCAATTTCTACATGATTTTAAATAGTGCCTCCACTTGCTCAGGAGATAGCTTTGCGATGGCCGGGAGAACGAGTTTTGCAGGATCTTATTCTAGGACTGGATTCCTTTCCTCCACAATCACAGTTGGTACTTGAGGCACGATGGTCTGGCCAATGGGCTTGCTGCGACCCTTGTAGAATCTGTTCCATTGCACGGTCTTGAGTAGTTCTGGCTTGTTAGCATCGATGTAGTCCTCAACCATGTCCCAAGCGATGCTTCCTTCACAATATTCAATTGGGATCCAGTCACGATCCTCATCTTTGCAGTTCTCCCAGCTCACGAGAACCTTGATCACTTCATCCTCCATCTTAGCACCGTGGACGGCAGCAATGTTGTAGAGCTGCTGCTTCTTCTTTCTCTTCAAGGTGAGCACATGCTTTCTGGGTTTCTTCTATTTCTTGGGTTGGGGTTTTGGTGCCATGCTTTTAAACTAATCAAATTTTTAATAAATGTGTGAAAATAAAATAATTAGGCCGTTAAATAGCCAATTTTAATTATGCAATTGCTGTTTTTTAATTTTTAATACTTACTTTAAGTATTTTTACATATGCATTTCTGACGAATTAGTTTTGCAGACGAAGTCACGGAAAAATCTTCGCATGATGGGCAGCCAGGGGCACCACTCGATTCTCCATGTTTATATCTACGGAGATGGGGTTTCCGACTTAGATAAGTGTCCCAGGGGCCGAGATAAGTGAGCATCTTTAGTGGGGTTGACATGCTGTACCTAGACATATATTATTGAAAGTCCCAAAACCACCAATGCCTATCAGACATTCTACATGCTGAGGTGATCCAGCGCAGCTACCAGGGCCCCCAGGAAGCCCTTCCTGAGCCACTGCATATCCATGCGAGAAATCTTGGCCCCGAGGTGCTTGATGTATTCTGTCAGCTGCTTTCTAAATAAGCTTAAGAGATGAGCAATTTACTTTGTGGAGACTGGGTACTAGCCTGGGTTGAGGTCTGTACTCTTTATCTATCGAAACACCTACTCTACAGGTGCCATTGCAAATTGATAAGGCCCCATGAATAATACGGGAACGCTTAAACGCTGCAGCATTGTAGTGGTGTTGGAGGCTCTGTGATATGGCGCATTATCAAGCATGACAATGGTAGAACTGCGCCAGTTTGAGTCTTGGGTATCGAGGTGATCAATTAGCCCCTCAATAAAGTGAACAAACGTGGAGGAAGTAGTATAGCCATGAGATACGCTGAAGTACATGTTGCCGGAACTTGTGGCAGCTGCAGTGACGGTCACTCTATTCATACGTTTAGAAGAGGATCTCATCGTATGAACATTTGGGGGTGCCCACGAGTAAGTACGAGAGTCAGTGCATTAAATGATGGATTCGTCCACATTAATTAGCAACTTCCCATCGCACAAGGCATTGACAAATGCACGTGCAGCTAGCTACCGCTGGAGCTTTGCCCCCATTTTATTGTGATTGGGAGTCATAGGGTAGACCTTGTGGTATGTGAGGCCCAAATCATTTTTCAGAAAGGCACATAGGCAGTGTCGAGATATGCTGATGCCTTTTAAACCTTCGCAACTGCTGTTGAAGGTTCTTAATAGTGATCACAGTCGTAGTGTCAGCTATCACTCCCTTAATGAACAACTGAATGTCTTCAGGAATGGCTATCACATGCCTTCCCCTTTAAGGCAGGCTCCCATGAATAGCATTTCCACCACTGTCGTGAAGCAATTGGAGCGCACATTACTTGCTCACCCGCAAGGCCTGAGAGATTGCCTACGGCTTCATTTTGTGGTCTTTCATAAACCAAGCCAAGTTTCTCTTGCATTGATACTCTTATGCCATCAATGTTTGACGGTGCTGCTTCTACATTACTCGACGATTACGTGACCTGCAACATCCTAAGTTCAGTTGTGGAGGGTCTGTCATTTCATACTTGGTGAATGAATCTACCTACTATCCAACCAGGCCCTCTTGCATGTCGTGGTCACGATAGCTAATAAGACTGTCATCAGTAGGGGCTGACTGGAGGTCAGGGAAGGCAAAGGTTCGCGCTCTTTCAGCAAGAGCTTGTATCTCTTCCACTGAGAGTGCACTGCCCAAAGCCTGGTGTTTCAGTATAAGCACTTTGGCAAGAGCTTTTGGGTCACATGTATAGCACAAAAAGTCCTTGAAATTTGCTTCACATTCTTGTGCGCCCAAGCTATTCTCATATAGGAGATCCTCTGGCGAATACACATTGACCTAAACGTCTGATTCTGTAGGTATCAGGTCATGAATTAGGGTGGTAGTGATAAACTCCTAATCTTTCCTAGCCTTGGGGTTGGGGTTTTGTTGTGTACAATCAGTTTTTCACACCTTATCAGATTTCTCAGGCTTGGGTGTCTTCTTGTTTCTCTTCTTCAGGGCCATTTCTACCTATGACATGCTTGCATTGCTCTAGTGGATTTCGTTTGAGGGGTTGACCACCCGCTCAAGTGGCTAGTTCTCTTTTTCTATCTTCTTCATGTTTTTCCCCTAGTGGACTTTCATCTTTAAAACGAGGAATTATTAATTTATTAAATGGAATACCTAAAAGTACTATTAGAGATTCCTTAACCTACAAGGCCTTTACTCATGATTCTCGAGTAAGTTCACAATTAGAATAACTAAATTTAATGTAGGGGTAGCCACAACTGAACTATTTGGACGTGCAGACCAAGCTTACCAGCAAGAGGGACATGCATCTATTTCTCACGCAGGACGGCGTGGCTCACTTGCCCAGCCTAAAGCAGACCAACTCATACTTCCTCAATTCTATCTTGAGGGGCGATAAGAATGTAAGATATTTGTCGAAGATCTCTCTATCATTTCTTCTGAGTAGTACATCAGAAGGGACCAGGTGAAAGTCTCTGCCATACCATATCTCGAGGGCCTCACGGTGGCCAACATGCTAGAGATGGCGACATAGCATGAGGAGGTGCTCCAGTTCCTCCCAGACCCCCGCGACTGGAGGAAGCTAGACAGGCAATGGTTAGGGGATATACTCAACACAGTCATACCTGACCAGCTTAAGGAGCGAGTCGATATAGCTCTCCAGAAGAGGAGCGCTCGCCAGATTGAGCAACGACAGTTAAACGTTACAATGCGACCTGAATTCGCTGATGCTTTGGTGAGGTGCTTAAACGTTCCCCGTAAGTACATCCATGTTAAATGATTTACTGGTAGAGGGCAATGGTCGTGCAGTCTCGACGCTTAAGCAAACGTCCAAAAGGAGACGCACCCGCGAAGAGCTAGAGGAGACTAAGGATGAGGAGTTACTGCTACGCCAAGACAAGCATGACTACATGCTCCAAGTGAAGAGACTCAAGATGGACCATGCACAAATGCCTCAGTAGCGACAGTTGCCGCGAATGGCGGGCACCATGAGTGAAAACAGACAACCAATGCCGAACCAGGAGAGCCACCCATTGTAGTCGCAGAGTCTAAACAAGACACTCTTCAATATCTGATGCTGTCTCAAGTAAATAAGCGCATAAGCCCATTGTGGGGAGGCATCTCGATCAGGTTTGAGTATTGAGTTTAGCACAACCCAATCTTTAATTATGGGGTTTGTATTTGATTTATCTTTACTAAGTTCATTAAATCTCTAATCACAATCTCATACATGAATAAGCATACATGTTATAATGAAGGGAATATATGAAGCAGGAAGAACTCACTATATATTAAGATAATAGCAGCATCAATAGCTGAATAGTTGAGAAAGGATATTAAGCAAGAGTTGTTATTAAAGTTAGAGAGGCATAAACAAGGAAGCTTATCTTCCTTTCTATGGATAGGGTGTATGAAATTACGCACATCAAGTTGCGGGATAGTTTCTGTAATAATAGCATGTGAATGTTCAAACGTAGGGAGAAAGAACTGATCTACTCCCACAGAGGTAAGAAGTGAATTCCATCAATGATTATCACTGCTCCTGTAGTTCTTGAGGCAGTTCCACCTCTATCACTGCCTGACTATGTTCATCGTTCGCATCTGCAGGTGAGCATATTGCAATTTCTTTGACATTAGAACCTACAAGACCCTCTTTGCTAGTGACTTCTCCTTCCTCCAGTCCATTCATGCTGTCATGAGTATTTGCATCTTGGTCTTCTAGTTGGGGTGTGAAAGGAGTTGCATCTCCAACCTCTCTCTCATTATCTTAGCACTTCTGCTCTTCGTGCGCTGTCTTCCGAGACAGTTTGCCTGCAGGTATTCTGGTGTAAGTTATCTCAAGACTTTTGTCATACTCGAAATGACGGCAGTCGGATTGCTCCAAGAGGAACGCTCTTGAAGAGAGAACCTACGAGACGTTGCATTGTCCGAAAAGCATTATGTATTTGGGGTCGTGGGCTTTCGTTTCAAGCTAAAGCATTTCCTAAATAGCTTTGGGGACTTCACCAATCCACTCTGCTGCCGCCCTTATGGTACTGGGCATTATCTGGCTGCCTCGCAGTACATACCCATAGCTGTGGTCGAGCTGTTAAAGCACCTCCATGTAAGCGCGTTGCCTCGCGTTAATTGCCCATCCCTTGTCAATGACTTTCACAGTCCTCATCTTGATAGCTTGGTCGCTATTCTTCTTCTACATGGCAAGTGAGTGCGAAGCGTTCTTGGTAATCATCTCGATACATAAGAGTTGTGCGAGATTGGGCTCGAATTACTCGACCAATGCAGAATTTGCGATGCGCTACACAATATGTACACAAGAGCTGATAGTCATTTGAAGGTCGTTCAACTAGCCTACAAGAAAGGCCACGTTGTGTCGCCTAGCCAGAGCTCTGCTCTACACATTCTGGGGCATGGTGATTAGTTACTCCTTCCTTGAGATAGTGCTCTTTGAAAGGGGGTCGAGGACTGCTTCAATGCATATAGCCTCGCATCCGAGCGCATCCACGTCTTCAGTCAACAACTACTGATTGGCGTCTTGCTTCTTTGACTTAAGTATGGATCTCCAATCGGCTACTAATAAGGTGATAATTCATCTTAAGTCACGTCGCCACTGGTTGTGCCCTTCAATCCACTCACTGCTATTCTTGAGGGACCGCATCAGACAGGTGATCTTCTTGCGCAGGCAATTCGTGGTGATCACATTGCTCACAATATGTTACTGATGCAATAAAGTGCCAGCTCGAACAATAAGGGGGATAGAGTGGCACAGATTATCGTGCTTATCTTCGAAACTACCCTTTCCCATACAAGCAATAGTCTACTTGTCTTGAGTCTCCACACAATGCATTTCCATCACCTCGACACTTTTCATTTGGGTGTCAGATTAAGTGGGTAAGAGATTGGTGAGTGAAAGAGGAACATTTGTTTGAGGAATATTATCACCTGACTCACATTATACAGACTCTATAGCTGAATATAGTTTGGTGCTCTGGGGCACATTAGAAGGAACCCAATCTTTCCTCAGAAGGCATTACTGCAAGTCTCTTAAACCTATCAGGCGGCTGCGGTGCACGAGCCGCAGGGTCCTTTTAGAGTATGTGTTCGTTTTAAGCTTGTCAGTGAAAGCCTTAGCCATGGTTTTGGCCGTCCCATCGTTCTCGTTTCGCTGCATTTTGTTGAGTATCTTGTAAAGGCGCTGTAGGGCTTTATCTTTGAATGCCTCGTTCCCTTGGGTTAAATGGCAGGCCACTGTGTGCCTGTAGAAGCTCTTTTTCTGGAATGGCCTGGTACTAAGAAATCTTCGACGGCACTCGAAAGAATGGAGAACATCACTAGGATGGAGGTGCTCTTTGCATTACCTGGACTCTTTGATCAGCCGCATTACCAGGGTTAGTTATCTCTTGATTGCTTGCTGCTCTTGTTGCTCTGCTAGAGTGATGTCTTTTAGAATGTCTTTCACAATGGTTTGGAACTCTTGCTGTAGAGGGGAAGGTCATACATAGAGCGCCAGTAGCTTAGCGTCCCATCTCTATGACTTTTGACTGTTGAGTATTCTTAACTTTTTTTAATACTTAGCTCTCAGTAGTTGATCATCTATTAATTATTTTTTACTTTTTGATATTATTTCGTGTTTTCTAACGTCTCTCTATTCATTCTGTAAGTCACCACCCTATGAAGTTACACCCTCTAACGGATCGGCACATTCGTTGAAGGGACCACTGAGGGCGAGTGACCAGTTTGGGTGAACTCTAATTGCGATTTTGTGAACAGGTGTCTACCAATCGTGGATATCTGTGCTGCTTATTGACCATGTACTAGATAGGGCCCCCACCTCTTGCCTTGGGCGCGTCCTATGTAGTAAGTGATTAGTACTAGACATCTTCCTTAATCTTAAAGTTTCCAATGGCCTCCTTCCCCTTCTTGCTTGGCGTCCTCAATGCGAATGTCAGTCGCCTCCTAGCCAGGTGGCACTCCACGGTCTGCTGGATGCGGTCCCGGTGGCAGTAGATGGTGTGAGGGTCGTATAGTGTCGACATTAGGCCTAAGATGCTCTTCGTGTTGTGGTCTTGAAGTCTGATGTTCTCCAGCAGCATGTCATCTTGGGGGCCAGCACTGACCAGCTCATCGTTGGCTCTTGCTGATGGTCACTCTCTACCCCTGGAGGCAGCACGGAGGGCGACAGCTGCACTGATGGCGAGGCTGGGTATTGTTAGTGGTCATCCGTTACGTTTGGGTAGGGGTCTTGCATGGAGTATAGCTAGAGATAGAGTTAGGAATAATTTTTAAGTTTGATTAATGTTATTAAATTGTTTAAGTACTGACCTTTGAGATTTGGTTGCTTTCTGTTTTGTTATAGGAGCCCTTATATATATATGTATTTCTGTATTATATGAAAAGCTACCAAATATTAATAATAATTTTAAGTATTTCAAATTTAAATTATATTTTAACAACTTTCAAATTCAAAAACTATTTACTCTTTTATATATAAAGATGAAAACATATAAGTTGAGTATTAAAAAACTGATCATATTAAATTTTCATAACTAGAATGAAAATGATGCATCCTTACTAAAATAACCCTAATCCCCAACATTACTCTCATCAATAAAAACACATATAAAACTCATTAAGGGGCTTTGGGTTTTGATTGCTAAGAAGATTACAATCATTTAATATAAATTTTGCAAAAAATCCTGAACATCCTGATATAAATATATATACTTTTGAATGTGCAATAAGGTTTGAGCAATAATGCCTATTTGCTGTTTAGTCCTCAATTAATTAAATATAACCAATAATCACATTACTAATACTATCTTTCCATTAAATAATATCCTCAGACTTTCTCATATACACTCAGATACCCACATTATTCAAGCATATACTAAGTGCAGCATCGATAAAAATACTCCTTCCAAAAACTCATAAGAATTCAAAATTCTTTTACAATTATTACCTGAAATGTTGAATTTTTATTGTTAAGATTTTGGTTCTGAGGACAGAGATAAATGAGGCAGTTTGCTGATAAGTGAGACAGTGAATAAAGTGAAGCCATTTTCACTACTAAACTTAATATGTGCAATGTTGTTAGATTTGATACGTTGTACAACTCCAAACCAAAAAAGAAAAATTTCATCTTAATAATCAATAAATTAAGGAATTTTAGAATTTTCATAAAGCTAATCTTGGGACTATCTTCTGTATCTGAGTGTATAAAGGTTGTTTCTGAAACTTTAAATCAAGTGAATAATAGATTTTATTTGTTAAAATAATCATAAAATACACTAAAAGCATAAATGTCAATCTCTACAATTAAATACGCTATAAATCAAATAAAAGTACCCTTTAAAATTCCATAATCACATCTTATATATGAAAGTAATCATCTATTATTAAAATTACAGATAAATCTAATTCACTATAAAAGAATTATAACTATAATTTAAATCAGGAATATTGGATTGATGATGATTAACGAGTTATGCTCAAAATTAAATATTAAACAATTCATTGTTTAATATTAAAATCAAACCATCAATTTTAGTTGTGACGTAGACGTATTTGAAGTGAGTTGACGTAGCAATCAATGACGTGGCAAGTCGTGAACTAGAAAACCTCCGAAAAACCACCTCGCCCCCATTCCACTTCTTCCTGTATCGAGATGCATACAAGATAAGAGCCTAACGAACTAGGAGTATCCCCCACAGAGCTGGCAGAGATCCGCTTCCTGTAAGCAATTAAAGGGAGGTCTGGAGAAAACTCTTGCCCGGTTCCACCGCTGCTGAGATAGTAGTCTCTGTCCTTTCGCTTTGGTAGCCTCATTAACCCGACTAGGTGTGGTAGGAAAATCGTTATCGTTGGCTTCTATGGTTCTCATCTTCTCACTTTTGAAGGGTGAGCACCACCTTCAACCTGCTCCCTATTACTTAGGAAGCTAGACTCACGCCAGGTAGCTCATCTAATGCAGGGAAATCCTTAGCGTAGAGACGACTCGAGGAGTCTAGGATCTGACAGATTGAACCCCGCCGACTGGCCCTTTATGCGGTGAACCCAGCAACCCCCTGCCTACCCTCAGCAGGCCTTAGTGTAGTAGAAAGCTCTTTTAGAAAGTCCTAAGTGAGATTGGTACCTCACATAGCAATTAACTTTCTAATTTAATAATTAGGAATATTGGATTCATTTTAGAAATTTAAATATATTTTTTTATTTGTTTTTTATTGTATATTAACTTAAATGAATTTATATTAGACTATTGATATTTTCAATGAAGTGAATTAAGAAATTAATACCAATATTAAATATCTAGCTTACAATAGATTTATTAAATTAAGTTCTTCATTTCTTGAGATTATAAAATTTCATGAGTGATGACATAATCATATTAGTCTTGTAGTAATTGCGTTTTCTCTTTCCAATATGAGGAGTGCACGTTTTCTTTATCTATCTAGAAATGATATATTTTAACAATAATATAGAAAGAGTTTTTGCAATGATTTATTTTGATAGTTTACATTTTTCATGTGTAGTACAATCGCTGATACGATACAAACGATAAATAAATGCATCCTTAACATTATTTTATTATAGAGTAAAAACTTGAACTGGATTTTTTAACACATCACTCTAATATTTTTAATAAATAATTCAACTATTACAAAATTATATTTTTGTAGATAATTTTGTTAAGTTCAATTTGAATATTCCACTCTGGTCTATGTCCACAATCTTTCTTTAAAATATCAGCTGTGTCATAAAGTTTGTTAGGATTATTATGTAATTGTTTTTATCTTTTAATATTTTTATCTTCACACTAATTCTTGTCAGGAGATGGATAGTTTCAATCCTCCTCTTGTAATTTTTAAAACTAGTCTTTATTATTTAAAATCTATCTAAAATTGTAGATGAGATTCTTCCTTTTGTTTTCAGTGGTCTGTGCTTCATCAGAGAATACTATCTTGAGAGCTAGCAAAGTTGCAGCGTCTTTTAGCATACTGTAATAGATTAGTTTGACATAGTTGGTTAAATACTTTTCTTTCTTCTAAATTCCAACGATCTCAGTGAGAGGATGGTAATCTTATCTTAATATTTCTAGTCAAACAGTAAGCTCATATTTCAATAGTGTATTCATTTAATTCATCATTTACAGTATCTAATAGATAGAAGGAGTAACTAACATCTAAGACATAGTTGTTATAGCTTTACAAAGTCACTTCCAAAAAGAAAATAGCCATAGCATTTTCAATAAACATATGATCTTAGAACAGTAACTATCTTAGTGGTTCTCCCTAATTAAAATTACAATACCAGAAAGGTTTTATTTCAAATCTATTCTTTTAATAAGGTCTTTCCAAACACCAACAGGTGATTTTGGCATCATTTAACCCTGAATAATTAAAATTTCATGATTCATATTAAACAGATCTGAAGGATAGAACAGTTAAGGTGCGCCTTGTCTTTTTAAAATAAATTTACCACGTCTAGCATTACATTGTTGGGTAAAGTACAATTGTAATGATAAAATACTAAATCGGAACTAGAGACTTGAAAAAATTAGGAATATAAATTTTAATTTAATGATTTGAGGATGTGAATTTGAGAATTCTTAATTCATTAGATTCAAAAATTGGCAAATCTTTATCAATAATAAGTTTATTTCTCAAACTTAGAGTAGCATGATTTCTATGATGTTTTATAGCTTTCATTTGATCCAAACTGAAGGGTAAAGTATTTTTATCCTCATCTTTATTTATTCATCAATTGGTTTCTATAAAGTTTGACATACTTCAAAAAGCTTGAGTTTATAAACTTAGTCACTTTAAATAGGTTAAACTTATTCTCTATTATCAATTGGTCTTGCAAAATGATGCAATTTGCAACACAGTTAATAACTTACTTTAAATATAAAGACACGCAAATTTCTAATGTAATCCTTTTAAAGCAAAACTAAGTTAAGCTTTATCATGTTTGGATGATCTTAATAAAACTTGAATATTCACCTTAGTAATAGTTAACTTTTCCATCCCCTATTTATATGAAAATTTTGATTCTAGAGGTTTAAAAATTTTGGGTGTTAATACCAGGACGTCCCAGAGTATTTATAAGTATAAAAAAATGTAACCATAATACAAAAGTATCGCATGAAGATTCAATAAGTATATTATAATGCTAGGTCGGGTGGTGTTCCCCTAGTGGTGTAAGGATTGGCAGAGCCAATCCTTCGTTACTAAATCAAAATATTTAACAGCAGGGCTCAAGGGGAAGTTAGCACCTTTTGAAGAATCTTAGTCAATGCCTCTGTAAAATATTTATTTAATGGTGATTTGTATGAAAGAGTGAAGAAAAAATTTAATCGTTAATAATAAGATAACTTAAATACACGTGGAACTATATTAATAAAAATCAAACAAGATCACATAGAACATAATACCTAAGCTTTATTTTTTGAATTATAAGGATGTGGCATCCTATAAATTAATATGAAACGTTTGAAATTCCAATCATAACTATGAATAAAGTATACTTAAAAAGAATAGTATATAGATCATGCTTTTTTGATTGTGATAATAAACAATGTCGCACAGATAATATTAAAAAATGGTTTAAAAAATTCGTATCCTAATACTTACTCTTTGAAATTATTTTGAGAGATTCATTTTAATTATTTTCCCAATAGCAGATATATTTGTGAAACTGTTGATAATATTGAATTAAGTCAACAGATTAAAACAAATGATGCATATCTGAAACTAAAGTTTTCTGGGATATTAAGAAAATCACTATGACCAAATTAAAGCTTGAACAATATAACTTTTTTTATAAAGTCATGTCCAGATGAATGAGACTTAAAAATTTAGAAAATAATCAATTTTTAATTATTTAAAATCAAAAATATATATAAATATATCTAAAGAATGGCATTATGTACCTTTATTAAATATAAAATAAAATCAAAATTAATAGAGAAATTTCTCAACAGTAAATAAAAATAAGGCTTAATGCAATTTTTAAACTATTTACTTTTTTTGTTAATTTTTTAATTTTTATATTAGTTTTTTAATTATCCAAATGATATTTATAAACAACGTATGTTATAGAATTAAATAAATAAATTTTCTTATTTTTGAATAGAAGAATATATTTGAATTGAAAAACAAAGTGTAATTTCGAAAATTTTGATCTTGCAAGACATAGTAAGGCAAAGGCATCCTCTGTCATCCTACATTCTAATATAAATAACTGCATATAATGTTCAGGCAACATTTATTAATCAACTATTACTCATAGAATTAATTAGTTATTATTACTTTTTTATAGGGAAACACTAAAAACATTTATAGTTATTAGAGCTTTATATAAACTCTAGTAATTTTAAATTTAAAATTAAGCATACATATTGTAAAATTTGTATGATAAATTTTATTATTAATATTTGATTTTAATCAAACATAATTTTATAAATTATAATGGATTTCAGCAATATGAAAAACTTTATTTAAATTAAAGAATTTATTATAATTAGCTTTTGTTTCAAGTAACCTTTCTTTGATTATAATTAATAATTAATTAGAATTTATATTTAAAAGAAATAGTAAATTTAATTTTTTACACTAATATGTAAAATCTGGGAACTCCTGTTCTGGTGTCAACACCCAAAATTTTTCATTTTGACATCTTGATTTCAAAAAATATTATATATAAAATATATGATTTTTTTTTCAAAACTTATTTCAACCTATAGAATGATACTCTCATTTGTAAATTAGTATATTTTAACTATCAATACGTCTTCTACTATTTTAATACATTCTCCTGAAATAAAATATATTAATCATCTGAATCTATTTATCTATAAGCAATAATTATTATTATTAATAAATGCTTTACAGAAATTAATACAGGAGATTAAACCAAACAGGAATAAATAATCATTTTTAAGCTGATTCTTCTCTTTCTAGCTACAATTGATGTCCTGTAATGGAGACTGGATTTTTAAATTTTTGTTTGGCTCCCAGGATTTAGTACCCAGATATACAATAATAATGAAAAATAATCAACCAACAACTAACTAACAAAGGTATTATTTAAAACAATTTAAGAAACATAATATCATAAGTAGTCTAAATAAATTTTTGGTCAAATAATTATATAAGAATATTAATAAAATACCTATTTTATATCCATTGTAAATTATAAATGAAAATTATTAATTCATAATTATACAAATAAATAAAAGTATATCTAGTAAATTAATGAAAGAATTTTAAATATTTATTTTTAATATTCATTTTAAATATTAACTTATTTTAATAAATAAATTTATTGTATATTGCTGCTAGAATGCAAATGAATTGGGAAAATAGAAGGAAAGATTAAACATAAAATTTATCAAAGATAATCTTTTTCGTTCATAACGCTCTCCGACATATTAATAGTTGAATCCAAATCCCATTATCAAGAGATTGACTATAGATGTATTGAATTGAATGAAGACTCTGATAAGATATAGATCGTCATGTGCAGAGAGTCAAACTTCTAGTTTCTTAAAAAATGACTGCTCTATAGACTGCTGTACTTTTGTGCTTAATATTCCTTAAATCTAACAAAACTGAACGAAACTAGTTAATTGTCATTTTTTATTTCCAAAAAGGTTAAGAATTGCGATCAAACGTTTTGTAGCCATCTTTAAGTTTCGGCTAAAATTGAAAGGCAGGAAATAATTAAATTTCAATTCTCTACATTATTTTTTCTTTGCATCTCTTTATTTGGTGGCTAGAAGCTAGTGAATATTCTCAAATAGAATTAACAACTTTGTGGAATAAGTTTCAATAATTGCTTCATGTAACACGTCACTAAATCATAATGCTGATTTCCTTTGAAAAATATTTTCGTTATAGATGCGAGCAAGCATTAAGGATTCGCGAAACAAATTTCTTTAAAGGCATAATTATCATTGCAGGTCAGAATTTAACATGGAGTATTTCATAAATTGCAAGCAGGTGAAAAAACCTCAAAAACCCTTCTTAGTATTAAAATCTTTTGAATCTCTTATATAATGCTTGTGAGTAAGGGTTTATTTTTTACTCTTGATCTCATTATAGGTTAATTATAGAACTACAACTAAGCTTCTCGAAAAGCCTTTAAGCCCGGCTATGTCATTCTAATTCTCAAGCATTTATTAAAGTTAGAACTACTTGCAATAAGATCGCTAATGTGAAACTCATTATTGAAATAGAGAGAGTTAAATTGGAACTGCTGAATGTAAACATAGAATAAATAAAAAGAGATAGTATGGGAATTTAAACATTAAAAGAACTTGACACTTATTTGAAGTAATTAGAAAATCTAACCTAGGGAGAAATTGGCTAGGTTTATTACTGCTTTAAAAGTTTCAATTGACAAAAGCAACTTTTTTAATTTTACGAATGTAGCGTTCTTCTTAAAAATTAATGCATTTACTCAAAACTTATTGGACTATTTGAACTCGCTTTATCGCTTGCAAAATTAAAGAATATCGCTAGTTTCTTATATTGAATTAAGGTTATCGAAAGCATGATCTAGCAACATTATATAGGCTTGATAAATCTAAATCAAGTAGCTTACTCAAAGGTTCCAAAAAATTTAAATATTTATTTTTAATGTTCATTTTAAATATTAACTTATTTTTAGTAAATAAATTTATTGTACATTGCGAAAAACCCAATTATATTTTAATATCATGATGAACATATTGTTATAGAAATACAAAGACAATAATATTTTTATACTTCGATTTGAATGAGACTTAATTCTTTTAATCTCCAAAGATTTAAATATCTGTTCGCTTATTATTATATCTTAAATTATTGAATATATTTACTGCAGTTTTTTTGGGAGTAATAGTTGAATTTACATGAACAAACTTTATTTAAATTACATAGATAGATCTTAGACTGTTTCAAAAGTGTATTACATTAATTTTCTTGCTTTAAATTATTAACTAGAACTGAGTATCCAAATGGGATTGTTATAGAATTAAAATTATTTCATTCTTCTCTATGATGATGAAGCTTCATTGTATTTTTGTGCACCGATGTCTTTTTCATTTATGTTTAACTTCTCATTAAGGATCTTTCACAGATCTTAACTATACAAACGAAATATACTTTTCTTTTATACTTTGCAAAGTTTGATGAAGAATACACTTATTTACATTAAAATGGCAACACGATCTAGTATGATTGTTTATTTTCTTTTCATCACAAAACACCTTATAACTAACAAGGGTTATAAAATATACTGAAGAAAGAAATAAAGGTTTTAAGAAAATCGTTCTTTAATTTCCAATACATATTTAAGTCTCTATTTGGAGATAATTGAGATGCATTTCGTTGACAAAAATGACAATGCGAGACTATCTTGATGACAAAGAGCAATAGTAGCATAATTAAAATGGATGGATATAGGCATTCTAAGAAGTTATGAGCAAAGGGAAATAATGCAGAGAATCTTAATTTAATTAAGCTCAGCAATTTATTTTAGCTGGAACTTAGCCAAAGTCTTGAAATTCTTCTTTGAAAGTATTCATATAACTAAAAAAAGAGACATAAATATCGATTTGCTAAGTTGAAATTTTAATTTGGAACAATTAAAATTCTATTAATGCATTTCATATAGTGCATTTAAAGTATCATAAAATATGAAGTGGCTAACTCTTAACATGAATTTTATAGTCATTTATATACTATACTTTTGAAACAAAGTTTTCTATTCTATAATTATACATTGATCACCTTTATTATTATGTTTATTATTTATATGAATCAAACTTTTCAAAGTACTTCACTAACTAGTGCAATGGGTATTTCTCGCTTGGAAAGAAAAGTTTTGATAAAATTTTACCTTAAATAGCTCGCCCTTCGCTTAGTTAAAACATCTCATAGTAATACAAGATAAAAAGCTTACTCTTGGATGATCCTTTGTGATTAATATGTTACTATCACAAAGGATCATCCAAGAGTAAGCTTTTTATCTTGTATTACTATGAGATGTTTTAACTAAGCGAAGGGCGAGCTATTTAAGGTAAAATTTTATCAAAACTTTTCTTTCCAAGCGAGAAATACCCATTGCACTAGTTAGTGAAGTACTTTGAAAAGTTTGATTCATATAAATAATAAACATAATAATAAAGGTGATCAATGTATAATTATAGAATAGAAAACTTTGTTTCAAAAGTATAGTATATAAATGACTATAAAATTCATGTTAAGAGTTAGCCACTTCATATTTTATGATACTTTAAATGCACTATATGAAATGCATTAATAGAATTTTAATTGTTCCAAATTAAAATTTCAACTTAGCAAATCGATATTTATGTCTCTTTTTTTAGTTATATGAATACTTTCAAAGAAGAATTTCAAGACTTTGGCTAAGTTCCAGCTAAAATAAATTGCTGAGCTTAATTAAATTAAGATTCTCTGCATTATTTCCCTTTGCTCATAACTTCTTAGAATGCCTATATCCATCCATTTTAATTATGCTACTATTGCTCTTTGTCATCAAGATAGTCTCGCATTGTCATTTTTGTCAACGAAATGCATCTCAATTATCTCCAAATAGAGACTTAAATATGTATTGGAAATTAAAGAACGATTTTCTTAAAACCTTTATTTCTTTCTTCAGTATATTTTATAACCCTTGTTAGTTATAAGGTGTTTTGTGATGAAAAGAAAATAAACAATCATACTAGATCGTGTTGCCATTTTAATGTAAATAAGTGTATTCTTCATCAAACTTTGCAAAGTATAAAAGAAAAGTATATTTCGTTTGTATAGTTAAGATCTGTGAAAGATCCTTAATGAGAAGTTAAACATAAATGAAAAAGACATCGGTGCACAAAAATACAATGAAGCTTCATCATCATAGAGAAGAATGAAATAATTTTAATTCTATAACAATCCCATTTGGATACTCAGTTCTAGTTAATAATTTAAAGCAAGAAAATTAATGTAATACACTTTTGAAACAGTCTAAGATCTATCTATGTAATTTAAATAAAGTTTGTTCATGTAAATTCAACTATTACTTAAATAAACTACAACAAGCATATATGTTCTTATCTCTCTTTTTCTCGATCCACTCTCAACCGAAATCTTCCCCCGTAAAATTAGACCTTCTCCCTCCTCAACCGATACCCCCTTACTTAATTGTATTTTTTAATTCATAATTTTTATAAAAATAATTTTCTTTCCCTGCATACAGCTATTTCTATAATATATACTTTTTTTAGGTTTCACTACTGCCTTTTACTAATATGTAAATATGCTCCTATAGTGAAATAATTATAATAACATTACTTTTTGATTATCGTTAGTAATAATATTATTTTTATTGGCAAACATAAACTTTATTTAAATTTTTTCATAACTTAAATTATTTCCATTTGACAAAATATTGAGAGTTAATATGGGTATTGACGTCAGGAGGTCACAGATGACGTCAGGAGGTCACAGATGACGTCAGGAGGTCACACTGACGTCTGCAGGTCACAGGGTGACGTCCTCCAGTCACAGGTGTCGTCAGGAAGTCACAGGTGACGTCCTCCAGTCACAGGTGTCGTCAGGAGGTCACAGATGACGTCTGGAGTTCACAGATGACGTCAGGAGGTCACATTATGATAAATATGGAAATTTATATGTAATAGATGTGAAAAGCACTATAAAAGATTCTGTTGGTACTTTTCCATTAGAGTCTTCTGGGTGCACTCCTGGTTATTCGGTGTCTCAAGGAGTAAAACCCCTTATTCGCATAAAATAAAAAAAATAAAAATAGGGATCAGTAGCACGCTAGCACCTCTAGAGATTCGGAGGCAATGTTTCTAAAAAATATTTATGATAATTATTTTTTTTTATTTGATTGATGAAACCTAATGGACCCACTCTACTTCGAATTTTGCTTACTCATCCTGAAACAAATTTTATAGATAATTAAAGGTAGTAAGGTTAATCGAATAATTGACATCAAGATGGAAGATTTTACAGAGAAAACAGAAAAAGATAACTCTAGAAAAACTAGATATTTAAGATATAGCATAAAACAGGAAAGGATACTAACGACTTGCAATCGTATGTTGAGATAAAATGGGGAAAATTAGACATGAATAATGAAAGACCATGTTCACAATTTTAATGGAAAGTTTGTACGAGATATGATACACTAAATTATAATTTAAGGAGTTTGAGCAGTACTTAATTTTTGAGTCACTCATGTATAGAACATGATGACCTGCTTACCAGACATAATAATAGATTTTTAATACGAAGCATAGTAGCGAAGAAATCTTAAAAATGTAAAAAAACATTCAAGTTTATGAGTATATCCAATCTATATTCATATTTGCGAAATAATAATTACTAATATTTATTTATTTACGATCAAATATAAACGAATACCAATAATTTTATATAAAATTTTATAAGTTTCTTAATGGATTTTGCCACCGCACCTCTAGGGGGGGATGGCTCCCTCTTAACCCCTTCTATTATTTGTTTCGCATTGGTTCTGAACAAGAGGTTCTACCCTTTATGACTTGGTTCACTAGGGGTTACACCCCTAGTGATTTCCTAGAAAAGATTCTAGAAGAATTTTAATATAGTGGTTCACACAGTTATAACAAAAAATTTCATATTTTTTATAATGTGACCTCCTGACGTCACCTGTGACCTACAGACGTCACCTGTGACTTCCTGACGTCACCTGTGACCTCCTGACGACAGTGTGACCTCCTGACGTCACCTGTGACCTGCAGACGTCAGTGTGACCTCCTGACGTCACCTGTGACCTCCGGACGTCATCTGTGACTTGGTGACGTCAATACCCGTTAATATAATATTTTTCTCAATTATTTTTCTTCTCTTCATTTAATTATAAAATCTAAAAAAATTAACTTTATTTTATTTGATTAGTTGTTTATAAATCTTATTTTATTTATTATAGTCTTTGAGATAGTTGCATAAACTTTCTTATTTAAAATAACATTAAAAATAGATAAAAATAAAATAAGATTTATAAACAACTAATCAAATAAAATTAATGATTTTTTAAATTTATAAATAAATGAAGAGAAGAAAAATAATTGGGAAAATTATTATATTAACTCTCAATATTTTGTCTAATGCAAATTATTTAAGTTATGAATAAAATTTAAATAAAGTTTATGTTTGCAGAATGTTTACAAAATAGTCGAAGGAAGTAGTGAAACATAACAAAGTATATATTCATAAGAATTAATTTTGATGTTTTTATAAAATGTTTGTGATTTCGTTTGCTGTTGGGATCAAGTTTGTGGCACCAGTGAAAACTTCATTAAAATTTTTCATTTCTTCTTTTTGAAATAGCTCATTTGTTAGATCTTATATTGATTTTTTATTCTCAAACACGCTTTGAAATTTATCTCCAGCTAACTAATGTAAAATTATTACAAGTAGAGAATAGTTGTCTCTCCAAGGCTCAGCAGTGATTTATTGAAATTAGTTTGAGCCACAAATATACTGACATAAATTTGAGTCACAGTTTATTGTAAAGTCCCCTTAAATTTGAACTCTTGAAAAATTGCTTAGAGTACTGTAAGTGCTATTGTCTAGATTAATTTTAATGTTTTATGGTTTTAAATACAGATCAAAAACTTTATCATTGTGTAATTGGCTCACTGCAATAGCTGCACTAATAATGCTTTTCCCTCCACGTTACTTGTCTTCTATGTTGAAGATTAAGTAAATCTCCTAAAGTAAATTCGTACCAACTAAGCCAAATGAGTAAATATGAGGGACTAATAAACGTTCGTTATTTAGTCAACCTGCTTGGTTTTTTTAATTCAAATTTTAGTAACCATTAGATGTCTAATTGAATTCTTTCTCGACCTAACCCATCTTGCTTTAAGTTTATAATTTAATGTCTGGCCAAATGATTGAAACCAAGAGATGGTCTCTTCTCAATCAATTCTTCAATTGAGTCAATCAGCTAATTGTTTAATGATTTCGTTAGTGAAACGATTTATTCAAAATTTTAGTTTTTAGACAGTTGATTAGGTACTAGACCTTTTAAAGCTTTTATAACATTTTGATTTCTTGTAGTGCTTAATTAAGATTGAATTCTTTGGTCCTCAATTTGTTATTCGTTAATAATTATAAGTTGATTTTAATTAAGTCCCTCTTTCAAATTTTATCCTTCATTTTCATCAGAGTCAAGCTCTTATATTTTCTAGGATTTTTATTTTTAAGTCTTAAATCCTTTAATTGCTGAATAAGCTAAAAAAGTATTTTTAAATAAGAAATAAGCAAATAAATACTAACGGAGCATTACCGGTTTTAGAATCTCAGAATCAGAGTGAGTAATTAGGTGCTTTTTCAATTGTGTAGTTGGGTACCGACCTAAAAATTCTATTGGCAAACCTTGAAAGAGTAACCATTTTTGTTTTTCAAATGAGCAAAACTTCCCTGTTTTCTAGAATGTGTTTTTATATGTCGTGTGTATTATTTCTTAGTTAAGACTTTGTCACAAATAGTGCAAGTGTGACTTGAGATTGATTGAGGTTTGACTGAATTTTTCTTGCTTTCATAATTTATACACTGTCCTTTTAGGATTGTTCAAGTCTCTCTATGAAGTAAGTATGAAGAATTAGGTTATTATCGTTTTCATTAGAGATATTAGAAAATTCAATGATGGTAGATTCACTTTTATCCCTTGAGTTGATGCTACTCAATGATGAACAACTATATCTGATTCTTCATTTTTGCGTTCAATTTACTATTTAATAACTTAAATTATTAAAATCTTAATATTTACAATTTTTATAATATTCTTAGTCTTTATTGCTAATCTCATTTTTAATATTAAATATGAAAATATTAGTCAGGGAACTTAAATTTTAGTAATAATATTAAAACTAAAATTCATTTGCAATTTAATAACTTACAATACCACAAACCCAGAGCACCAAAGTTTTAAACCTCGAAACCCCTTTCAAAATGTCCCTGGGGACGTCCCTAGGGATATTAATGTTTTATTAAGGAACATAATTATCAAAAATTGCGTACCTAATATAATCATAAATACATAAATTAGAAATCATTAATCAATAAACACTAGCAACTAGGTAATATACTTCAAGAATTAAAGCAAACAATTTTTTTGCATCTCTACCGAATTTATAGGCAATAAAAAAAGCTAAAAGATGAGGATTAATGCTTTTTGAGAGAAATGTGAAGGTTAAAATTAATTAATAATTAATAAAAGGAAATAATTAATAAACAAGTGGAAATTACCTAAAATATTAAAAACAGCACATAAATAAATACAAAAATTCAGTCACGATAGTTGGAAGGTCAATAAAGCAGCAAATTTGACTTGTTTAATTATCTAAAATTCTAATGTAAGCTATAAATTTTTACACATTAACGAACGATATGTTCTTGCCTCCATATAAGCAATGTACATTGAGATTTCTTATAGATGTTTTAAAGGGGACCAAAATTTTGATAAAATCAAATGAAATTATTTGGATTAATGTCACCTTTTTCTCAGAACTTAGTCTAAAAAAGTATAGGATGAAGTAAAAGAGGATGAGAATCTCAAGCAGTACCTAAATACATATGATGATGCAAATGAACTGCCTGATCTAAATTTTTTCTTTGGAATTATAGGCACTCTTAGACACTATTATTAACAGAGGATGGTCTAAGACCAATAATAAAAAAGGATTTCTGAAACGCAATTAACAGGGGACAAAAACAAATTTTAATAAGCAATTAGTTCTTAGAGTAGCTCTAGAAAAACCCTACTATCTCAAGTATGAAAATATAAGTTTATCAAATTTAATATAAAGCGTAAAGGCAGAGCTCTATCTCTCCTTAAGCTAAGATCAACAATTAGAAGTGTGAAAAAAAAAATTTAACGAAATGAACATTTTCTTATTCAGATTCTGTAAACAACAAAAATTATAATTTAGAGGAACAAAAAGAGGGGAAAAAGATATGGAACATTAATTCTACTTCTCAAAAACAAAGAATTTTTAATATATGATAATTTATCTAAAATTAATTAAAAATAATTCAAACTCAATCAATCTTCTTATATTACTGTAATTTAATAATGCATTTTATTATGAGCCTTTATTCTGTTTTTAGCAATCTTCTTGCTTAATATTTATAATTGCGTTCATTTAAAGCTCCTTTCAATAACGTTTCTTTTATAAGTAAATTTATTTTCTTTAAAAAAAAGTATTCAATGCAGTTAAACTATAAGGAGTAAGGAGAGTTAATGATAAATTTCCAACCATTATAAATAGTTCTTTTTTTAAATGCTCTATTATAATGGGCACGTAAATTATCCACGAATATAATTACTTTTAACCCCTAAATTATGATTCTATAATTTATAGCCCAAGCATTAAATCTGAAATTTTAATTGATTTTTCTTTTATCAACAAATCCTAAAAGTCTTTATTGACCTGAAATAAAAACCAATGAATCCAAAGTTGAAATATTTATACCTTCTTTTTAAATATCTTGATAAGAGTAAGGACCTGCCAAGGATTTTATAGAAATAGCGTGTGGTTTAAAAATAGTCTCACCAAAATATATTAGAATTTCCTGTGGCTAATAAGCTTATATTATCTAAGAGTATTGCTGAAGTTATTAAACTTTAATTTAAGTAATTTTAGAATTTGGATGCTTATATATCGAATTCTCTTATTTATATTTGACACCATTGAAGAGGTAAAGATTTCTTAAACTTGATGTCTAGATTTTTTTATCTGGAAATTTACGATGACTAATTCTTGCGCGATCAGCTATTGAATATAATTTAAGATCAGTTAAAGTAGTCTTGTGTACCAAATAGTTTAAAATGCTCAATTGTTAAAATTAGAGTTCTCTTTTTTTATTTTTACTCTGATTGGGTTTGCTATTATAATTAATACACACTTTTCGAATCAATTTTTGGCTAAAACCAAATATTTTCCCAATTTATTAATAAGTAAAGCAAGTGAACTAGGCTTATTAAGGATCAAAATTATTGTATTAGAGTAAAAATATTTAGCTCTAAATTTTTCACTAATTCTGTTGTATTTAAGTTAATTCATTTTATTCAATGTATATTATATTTATAATTCTTAAATTCTTCAATAAATAATTCTTATGATTTTTAGTAAAAGTGGCATGCAGGGCAAGAAATTTAATTTTAATAAAATTATGAATAAAATATACAATTAAATGAGGGGGTGTATCGGTTGAGGAGGGAAGAGGTCAAATCTCAAGGGGAGGGGCCTCTGCTGAGCGGAGGGGTAGGTAGGGGTTTTCTGTCAGAACATATTTTGTTCTTAGTTAATTTGAATTGAAATAAGACAATTTGGAGAAAGCATTTAATAATAATAAGTGAATTTAAAATCATATATTTTTAATTTAATTTGTTTTAATTTATTTATCAAGATAAAGCGCTCAAGCTTGCACTTATTTCTTAAACTGAATGTTCTCCTTAACAATTAAATAATGATGTAGACTCCCATAAATTTTTATTAAAATGCTTTAATTAAAAGAATAAAAAAATATCTTCAATAAATAGATCAAATTGCAGAGACTTACAAGTCATACATATCTGACAGATGTATTGAAATGGTTATCAAGCAAAATATTACTTAAAGGAAATTTAATAGACTTTTACTTTTAAAGAAAATTTAACCTTAATAGAAAACAAACTGAAATATATATTAAAGCAATGTTATTCGTTTAATTCGATAAATGATCAGAAAATTAAACTTCTTTAACTCTACTTGATAGGAAATTTTTTTAATAAAAAAATATCTAAAAATGAAATAGAAAAAGAGTCAATGCTTTCACAAATTAAATCCTCTCTTATGATCGGCAAAATGGAAACTACTTTAGCTCTTATTGATAAGCTGTATATACAATAATTGTATCAAGGAGCGAACTTAAACCATATCTTACTTCTTAAAATTAAGATTAAATTTCTAAAAGTTATTGACTAAAATGGAGTAGATTCAGTTCTTTTAAAATATCAACAAATTTAAGAACTAATTGATATTCTTTGTATTATTTATAATATAGAGGAAAAGTTATGAGGTGATAAGAATTTGAAATATATATCTTGACCTAGAATATTCAATAGCTCTTTATAAACTGCGAATGTATGAAGAATGTTTTGAAAAAGTTTAACAAGTCATTAATTAAAACGACGAAATTGATAATTGGTATAAGTTAAGACTTTTGGGTATTGACGTCCATTCCTCACCGACGACGTCCATTCCACACCAGTGACGTCCGTTCTTCACCGATGACGTCCATTCCTCACGGTGACGTCCATTCCTCACCGATGACGTCCATTCCTCACCATTATTAATCAATATCAAAAATTGCCCCAAAAACTTTATAATAAATAATATTGATCAATTCTAACATAATTCAATACCACTACCCCAAATGCCTAATTAATATCATAAATAGCAATCATAAATCTTTTCAATGACAAGCTATAAGCAGAGAATCTCAATGGATTCATATTATAATATAATTGTCATTATATTTTATTTTGAGCTTTTAACTATTGAATAAGTAGTATGGCATTAATAGCCTTATAAAACATGAGAATTAAGGAGATTGGAAATTAAAATTAAAATTTTTATAATTATTCTGCTGTGAATTAGTGTTTTGGTAGGCAAATTTGGTAAATTATTAATTTTATATATGAAAAAACTTATGCATGATTAAATACTTGAATGTTTGTCAATTATTTAAACTTTTAATTAAGAGTTTAGCTAATAAAAAAAATTCTCGCCTTATTATAATAAAAAAAAGAAATCAAATTTCTTTATGATACATTTAAAATATACACAATAAGCATGAAATTATAATACTATCTTCTCCAATGAGTTTTTATTAAAATAATGTTAAAAAATAATCTGAAATAAAGATATTGTCAAGTTCATAAGCCTTCTAAGTAAACACATAGATTTTATAAGTTCTTTCCCCAAAAATTTAAAAAAGTATTTCATTTGCCAAAAATTATAGAAAGCGAATATTAAACAAAACCTTTTCCCGCTATATTAAGATAAAATTTAATTTTCAAGGTTTCAACTATCCCTAATTTCATTAAACATTGGTAACTCTTATATTTGATGTAATTTGGATGATTATACATAATCTTATTAAGATAATAGAGTTAATAGATGTTATAAAAAGTAAAATTTGTTCATAAATGTGATTAAGAATTCTACAAATTGATAAAGCTTCCATATTTTATTGGGTAAATAAACTTTTGAATAAGGTAGGTAACAGCCCCCCCAAAAGATTTTAATAAAGTCACGTAGAGTTGGGGTGTAATAAATATAGAATTTTTATAATTAAAAATTATCATAATTTTAAAAACAAAGTTAAAGATTATGGTTTTAAAACATCATGAGAGATGTAATAAGCAAATGTTAAAAAATAAAATGGTGATTTTTAAATAGAAAAAAATATGGTAATAAGCCTGCTTAGTATTTAAATAAGTAATAATTCTGTATTCTGGTTTGATATGTTAGTATTTTATGATATGATTTTTGTCAAAAGAATTTTGCAGCTGAATTCCATTTTATAAATTTAATAATCTTTCTTCTTAATGGAGTTTATATGAAATTCTTCAAAAAATAATAATAATAGTCAGGAACAGACGTCGTCGGTGAAGAATGGACTTCAATATCCAGACTTTTTATGAGTCGAAGCAAAATCAATAAAACACTTGAATATTTATAATGAATTAAATTCTAATGAAATATAGAATCTTATTTATGATCATGAATCAGAAATGAATTCTTACTCTCTGTATAAGATTTACTATACTAACTTTAAACTTCAGTTAGATCTAATCAGAGCATTATAAGAACTAAAACTAATTCCTTAACTTAAAGATTCTTTTACTGAAGTCTTAAATATAAAGATATCTGCATAATCTTGAAAAGTGCTAAAAATCCCTAGCAGAATCTATAATTTTTTAGACTTTAATGACAAAGTTTTCTAATTAAGGATACATTTAGAATGAAATGAAAATACTATTCCTTAAATAGATATTATAAGTTCGATGAATAAATTAAAATTTCTTAGTAAATTATTATACAAACTTTTGAGAATCTCGGTAAAGTATGCAAAAAAATTAACCTATTTGAAGACTCTGTCAAGGCATATAAGCAAATGGTTAAATATGAAATCAAACTTCAAATAGAATATTAATTCGATGATCTTGTCAGTATAAGATAAATTGTGTATAAATATCTTATTGTTATACTATACGAATAATATGGACAGCCCTTTGATTATTTTAGAGTCACCTAAATGAATTAAATAAGTGCATACTTCTTTCACAAAATCAATTCAGACATCTGATGATCTTAAATCCACTTTATATTAACTCTATTTCATTAAAAATATTGTTAATTCCTTTTTTAATTTTGAATTAATTCATAAATCAAAAATAATAAATATCATCATCAATGTAATATCAAAAGTAAACATAAATCTTTTGAGTAAGTTCCTCTGCCATCTTATGAATTTATCAACATCCTATATCATTTTTACAGATCTAAACTAATTTACTTACCTAATGATAAAATATAAAAGGAGTGTCAAACTATTTGTTGGTCTCTCTAAGCTTTTTTTTGATTTCTGTTGCTAATTTTAATAATCTCATCTTAAAATTATTTCATTGCTAATCCTTCTTTTCTTGCGATAAATTCTTCTTCTATTTCTTCTAAATAAAATTTTAACTTGATCACTAAACTTTTCCTTTAATTTAACTGCTCAAATATCTAAATCAGATTCTGTCTTAGGTAAAATAATCAAAAGTATGTAGAGAAAAATATAAATTTTATAGAAGAATACCTGACATCTAAAAAGCAGCTTAGTCGAGAAATATTATTTTACCTCTTTTTTTTATCTGTTTAGATACTCTTTGTACATAAAAATGAGATCTAATTCATTGAGAAGTTCTTTGAGTATGGCTGCAGATTTAACATAAGTTAGAAGCATAACTGAGTAATAATTGAAGTGTCTTTCCCTTTCATGAAGAGTATTTAGAATACATGGTATTTTCAGCTAACAAAGAATTCATTGTGAGTTATTCAGATTGAATTCACTTGTCTGATTTAATACTTATTAATATAATGGGACTTTGTTCCAATCTAATGCTTCTTCTTCAATTTATATTAAGTCTTTTCTTTCTTGATAATTGTCTTAGATTCTTACTCGTAATCAATTATCTACAAGATGCCTTAGCATTCCAGCTCATCATCAAAGCTTCAGGTAATAGATCCCCAGAGCGGGGCAACATAAAATATTTTATTAGAATTTTAAAATCATCAAGAAGTCATAAAATCGTCATAATAACTCAATTATTAAGCCTCTATGATATTTAAAGGAAACTTAAATATTACAAATATTTTATAGGATTTTTATTATTTATTATTTAGATTTTACTTATATTTTTATAATTTTAGAAGATAGAGAGATTATTTAGACTCGAATTCTACTTTTATATAAACATTTAGATATTTCTTTTACTAATCTTATTAAATAATCTCTCTATCTTCTAAAATTATAAAAATATAAGTAAAATCTAAATAATAAATAATAAAAATCCTATAAAATATTTGTAATATTTAAGTTTCCTTTAAATATCATAGAGGCTTAATAATTGAGTTATTATGACGATTTTATGACTTCTTGATGATTTTAAAATTCTAATAAAATATTTTATGTTGCCCCGCTCTGGGGATCTATTGCCCCAAGTTTCCTTTAGGAGTTTAGTCTAGATTTTAGTAAGAATTTTCATTTAATTAAGATACTGAAAAAGAGAGATAAGACACTTAAGATTTCCCATGCTTCTAGATAATTTTATAAATATTTTAGTTAAATGGAGAATTAAATCAAAATTAAAGCTTACTATTATTAATTTTACAATTAATCTTGCAGTATTATACAAACAAATGGAAGTAAATTAATATTTTATTGAAAGAAAGAAATCAAATTTATATAAGTAAATATATTTTGTTTTAAATATAATATTTTCAAAAATATCAAGTTTATCTCTTTACTTTAATGAAGAAAAAATTTTTTTTTTAATAATCTTTAATATATTAAAAATTAATTAATATAAGTATACAAAGGAGTTAACTTTGGGCTTATCCAATAGCACTAATTATATAAATTTAGATTTGTCCAAAAACTTATTTTAAATTGGCAAATATCTCATTGTTTAAAGAGGTATCTGCTCTGTAAATTTAATCTTACGAGACTTTAGCAAATCCTACTACTAATTTTACAGATTAATTGAGAAGGCTGCTTTGCTCTTTTTTTGCATCATTCTAAGCATGTGCTTTATCCTTATTAAAAGTTTCATTTATCTACATAACTAAGCTTCAATCATAATTTTATTAAATGAGTCGTCTAAATTTGGGAGACAGTAATACTTTAATATCTTAAATTTAAATAGAATGACTTTCATTAATAATAATCAGCCATTTTTATGTCTTTTATGTTTCTTTTAAAAATTTAACGAATCTTAGATTTTTTGCTTTTATTTTACTTTAAAATCTTTTTGATTGTAAAACTTATTATAGGTTTAAGGCCTGATGCAATAATTTTTTTCAATTTTTTCTTATTTATAATTATGCCATATTTATAAACCCTTCTTTATTATAATGAAATCAGGTAATAAGTTTGACAACTATAAGTTAGAAACAATTAATTTAGTTTTTAATGATGAAAATACTTATGTATTTAAGAATAGAGTATGCATGATGGGCTGCTCATATTTTCATGGAAATTACTTTTTAAATTTCCTCACTTATGTACTCGAACATAATCATCGTCTTAACTTTTGGATTCGATAATAACTGTCATTATATAAATGAAGTTCTTAGAAATATATGACTCTTAATTGTTAATTCATCGATGTTATTCTTTGTTTTAAATCACTTTCAATATAATTTTTCTAATATTAATTAATTATGTATAAATTTCTAATAAGTGTTACATTTGATACACTTGTAAAAATTAAAATTAGAATATATCAATAGGTTCAAGATTCAGAATCCCTAATCATAATAATAGTTTTACTTATTTACAATTTAACTTTCATTTTATCAAAACCAAAATTTTAATTCATATTTTATTTGGATCTGAAGAACAAAAAATCATATAAAATTTGTAAAATACTAAGCAAAATATATAGATTTATATAATTAAAATCTATAAATATCTAATAAATTCATTCACTCCATTTCATTAAAATTGTAGCATGTTTTTTTTGTGTAAAATTACTACATAATTTATGAATATCTATATCTAACTCTTAATAAATTATATTTATAAATCATAGTCAAATAGTGATAAACCATAGAGTATATTAACATAAATATAAGTTTCAAATTATTTATTATGAATAGTCTGTTGATATAGTTTTGTCGTAAATTTATTATGATTAATTTATATTTGTGTTTTCATTCATAGAAGTTGAAATAGACTTTATCTGTACTATGGCAATTATAGATTCTTACATCGAATTAGAGGATAATATATAATCAAAAAAATAATTGTATGATAATATATGCCGACTGACAATTACAAATTTTTTTTAATTAATTCTGGGTTCTCTTTCAATGTTTGTTATGTTGACTAATGAGATATTATTGATGTTATCATTTTTCATATCTTCTTTGACTAAATCACTTTCCAAATAGTCAAATACGCTGTTATGTTTAAGTTTTTCAAAATCATTTTAAAATCTCTGGAAGAGTTTAGATTTCAAAGAATTTATTTTTTCATCTAATCAATCTAGTATAAATTAAAGCTTCATTTTTAGATTTCGCATTTTATATAAATTAAGTTTAATAGGCTAAATTTGTGATTTAATTGCTAAATTATAGTAAATGTTTTCTTCGAGCTCTTAACATATTAGATTAATCAATAATAATTTTTACACAATTTTTGCATTAAAAGATGATTAATATTTCAATTTTGGAATAATTATATTTTAAAAATCTAAAATTAATGGCAGGTAAATCTTAAACATTATTAAATATATAATTAAGACCTTAAGAAAATCAAATAAAAGAAATTATTGACATATATGACAAGAACTAAAGTGGTAGAGTTCATGTTATTGAAGTTAGATCAATTGTGCATGCTCTAAATCTCAACTCCACTGAGACAGAAATTGTAGATATGATTAAGATAATTAACTCAAATGGGAGTAGTTCATTCTAATTACAGCAGTTAGAAGATTTAATCAGCGATTGTGAGAAGACTAAGGATGTATATGCACTTAAAGACTAGATTGATGCTCTCCAAGTATTTGACAGTGATCATGATGGAATACTCAGTGTAGTGAGTTTTAGTAAGCCATGATAACTATGGGAAAAGTTACAGGAACATGAAATTGATAAAATCATAAATGACTCTGAATTGTTATTAGCAATTAAATTAGAATTGATCATTTTGCATACCTTATTATCAACAGAGTTTGAAAAAAAATTATTCAGGATTATATAATCTAAAAAAGCTTAAAAAAATTCCTTTCTTATTTACAAGTTAAGAATAGTAAAAATAAGATCATATATAATTAAATCAGTATTTTGATACTATTGCTAATTTGTTTAGAATTGCATGCCTTTTACCCATATTTGTGTTTGTTCTGGGCGTTAGATTAAGGAATTTCCTCATTTTGAACAGAGTCTTATTTCCAGCAATGATAGAATTATCTTGGATTTATCTTGATTGAACTTTATTTTAAGCAAGTGATGACGCCTTAGTGTGTCTATCATAACAATTAAGTCTTGGCCCCTGATCTTGATTGTGCTCTAATGTAATCGTATCTATTTAGCATCTCTTGCTCTGCCTCATCTGTGAAGAAATTGCAGACTATATCTTAAATTGGGGTTGAAGGTCTCATGGCCTTGCCATAAGTAAAACTTCATCTGGTAATCTGATTGATTTATTAATTGCTTTTAAAACAGCACATGATGGCTCTCTTGAACTTATGTCTCATTTTTTTCTGAAAGCGTATAATTTCTAAACATCAATTAATAATCAGTTATAATTACATTTGCAAATGTAGCTCTCTTTCTTATTGCTTCTCTTTTCAGATTTTCAAGTCTTTATTAGTTCCTGCTCTTCTGCTTTAATGATGAAATTTACAACTCCAAGTCACTAGAAATACACTATAATAAAATTATTATTACTTTGGCCAGCATTTTCTGGATCTTTAATTTCTAATTTGCCATAGAGAAATGTAGCATTAGGTAAATCTCGAGTAGTTAGTTTTGATTTACCCACATCATCCTTCAGCAATAAGTGGTTTTATAATCAATTAGAGATGGATTTAAATTTAATAAATGTCAATTACAAATAGATAAAATGAGTCCATTTAACTTCTATTCATTTTTATTAATTTATTAAAGATAACTGTTAGTGATTAATGTAAATATAATCAGTTAAATATTGAAAACTCTTGCTCATCTTTTATCCCATCATACTATCTCTTGGATGAATTGAATTTGCAGTTTTAAGTTCATCTTCGAATGTATTGGCTATTACATTTTTCATACTTTCTAACTCACCCTTAAATTCTTTCAACTCTCCATTATAGTCATTTACGTATTATAATAGTCAACTTAATTACTTATCATAAAATTAATTAAATGAAATAAAATGTATTTTAGATGAGAAGTATAACTGAAACATTAGACTTATACTATATTGTAGAAGATATCTTATACTAATATTTACAAAAATAATAAGTAGTAAAGCAACTAAACTAAATATTGCTTGATCTTTTAAGGACATAATATCAAATTGAAAATTGCTTAAGTTTTGTGAAAGAATATGTCTAGTTCAATTAATTAAGCTATTAAAGCATGGAAATTATTTAGTAATGACTCTGATCCTGAACCATAAGAACCAGTCATCAATATATTTATTTATTAGTTCCAGCAGAGTACATTATTTATGCATCAATAAGAGAGGCAAGGCCCCTTTAATTGAGGCAAAAACAAATTGAGGAAAGTAAGAAGAACTCAAGTAAATAGTAAAAAAATATAAAGTAAAGAAAAATTTCAGCATAAATTTAGGCAAAACTTTCACCAACAAATTTATTTTTAATAATAAAGGAATTAAGAAGAAGAATTTAGAGCTGTAATAGAAATCAAAAGAGAGAAATGAAGTTGATATTCTTGACTTTCAATATATAATATTCCATGAACTCTTTCCTGTTAATAGAATTTTTTTATAAGTATAACGAAGGCAAATAGCTGAGAGTTAAGATAAATTTTCTTTGGGATAATATTCATATAAATGAGCACATTTAAAGAATCAGAACAAAGAACCTAAGATATCATGCAGCAATATGAAAGGGAACTTAAACTTAGAGGCAATGAAGTTAAGAACAAATTCTCATCTAAAATTACTGGCGAAGGAAACATGTCATTTGATTATGAAGGAAGACCTAAGTTTATTAAATAACCTAAGCTTAACGCATTCTCTGATTAAAAGTAAATTAAAAAAATATTAATGTTTAAACAATCAATAAAGAGTCGACGCTCACAGGATATCAAGATATTAAAACTTATTATATGCTCTACTAGGAGAGGGGTCTGCCAGAGTAAAGTTCAACTATGGAGATCCAGCCAATTAAAATGATTATCCTTTTATGGATAAAACAAGTAGAATCGATGATAATGACATGAACTAAATTGATATTGATATTCATGGCATGTCGTAATTTTAAATTAGGCTGCCTTAAATTTAGAGGGAATCTACTCACAATTAGTCATAGCTCATCTTATAATCTAAAAATTATATCACTAATGGTTTATTATTCAATCAAAATTAAAGAGAAAACAATAAATCTTTAATAAAGATTAATATTAATTTGGACTAAATAAAGAACAAAAGTTTTGAGATATCAAACAACTCTTAGAGGAATATCATAAAAATATAGTAATAAACATATCATAAGGAAGAATAATTTAATTTCATTACATAAATAATAATGAATTCGTTAAACGTTTTAAAGCAAGCTTTACTGGAAGATAAATATTTTGAATTTTTAATTTGCAAATCTATTTGTATTTAGTAAACAAGAACAATACAAATTTGAGAATGCTTGAACTTTAGAATTCTTTATTATATAGATAGTAGTGCAGGTTTCTGTTACCAGCGTCGAATTTCGTTAAGAACTTTTTCATTCTCGAGAATGTCAAGAGCGTTGAAGATATCAAAATCATTTTGCATAGCGATAATCAAAGCATTTCTCATAAACTCTTTAAGACTAACTGTTTTTGCTACGTTGTAGTATGAGTAAGCAGCGTTCAACATTTTATGAGTCTCGTGTTTTAAAATGGAAGATGGGAGATAGTAGAAAGAAATAAAATCTGTCACTTCTTTAGTGTCTGGGTTTCTACTACATATTAATCGATAACACCAGTTTGAAGTAAAATAGAGTGCTCAACATCTTGGGGTGAAAATTCAAGATGAACTTCAAACTTCTTAAGATATTCAGCCAACAAAGCATGAAGTGCTTTGACATCTTTCTTTGTAATTTCTCTAAGACCTTTAATAGTTGGTTAATCTGCAAGTTTGAGAATCTTGACGTATCTTGCCAATTGAATTTGTGCTGGCAGTGATGAGAATCCTACATCAACAAGCTTCTTGGGATTTGGGAATCTATGCCAGTAAGTAGTTTTGGCAATGTGTAAAGGAATAAAAACTCCAGCAGTGTAAACTGATTGCCAGATATCAAGCAAATTTCTCTTTTTGTTACTTCTTTAATCAAAACTGTTGCTAATCTCTTTGTTTTTAAATTTTTGTGAAAAAAAAGAAGTTGATCTCTGTCATTTTGATTTTTACCTCTAACTACCCAATCAACTGGAATACCAGAAATGAACCCGAATAGCTTGTTCTTCTATCCTCCTCTTACTCCGAAAAACAATGCTTATGATACCCTGAAATGGTAAGTACCCATTGCAAAAATTCTATTGAGTTACCAAATCTGAACATGTTATCATCATTTTTTATGTAATTCTAAGTCAATAGTTCATATACTACCTATGTTTGCACTCTGTCTGTTATATCAATATCTGACCATGTAAATCCTCATGGTAAATTATATGAATCATGTTTTACCTCAGCTACTGTCTTAATCTAATCAATTGGTTTATCTATCTATCAAATCGCTATCAAAAACCTCATAAGCCTTTGGAACTGACTGGGATACCCAGAAATCATGAGCATAGTAGACAGAACAATTGATCAATCTTCTTTAGTAATTTTTCTCTCAAAGTCTCGAGAAGCCTTTTAACTTTTTCCATGTAGGAATCTTCGTTGGCTACGCTCTGTCTTAACTCCTCCTTTGAATCAGCTGTCATTTGAATTTACAATTCCTCTTTAAGAAACTAACTGGATCAGTCTGTTTCAAATTATCGGTTCCCTTTGATTCTTCTTGGATCTATGTTATCAATTTGGAGGAAAATGATTAAGTTTCCTTTGGTTTCTTAGTGTACTCCATTAATACTTAATAATGCTTAAGGATATTAAATTCAATTTATGATTTTTAAAACAATCAGATAAATTACTAGTAAATCCTTTATTAATTAAAATGGTAGAAAGTATTGCTAATCAGAAAGAAGTGCTTAATATTGATGGAAGCATGCTTGAAGTGGAGGACATTTATTTAATTTATGTAATAATAAAGATATAGTTCTTTAGAGTGAGTTTAGGACTTCCATATATATTAAAACAATCGATATCCATTGAAAACATCAGGCTAAAAAGGCAATGGAGGGGCCTAGATAATCAACATTTAGCTGGATTAAGAATTTATTAGGTTTATAGCTTTGAGGCTAATGCTATAGTTAGTCTCATTTAAGACTGTGAAGCCAAAGGAAATAAGATTAAAATCAAAGAGTTGTACTTTAATCCTGGATCTAACAACAATGATTGTTAACAGGCAAAGATTGCAAATAAAATATTATATTATGATTTAAGGTCTAACACGTAACTCCCGGCAGTTTTCTTCTTGTTGCTCAAATGATTACCCCATGTTTGTTATTTCAACAAGCAGATAGTATAGACTTAACAAAAAGAGGAGGTTCAATTGTAGGAATGAGTCTTACTACCATAAAATAAATATAATTTTAATGTAATCTAAATTTTATTGCAGGGGTTGAGTTATCAATAAACTCTATTATTATATTCATATTCAATGGTATTTTCAGTAATAAGGATTATTTTAATTTTAACTTTAATGAATAAAATTTTTAATAATAGATGAATAATTTTTTTATATTTATTTTCCAATTTAAAAATCTTTATTCAAGTTGATTTTATTATTATTGATTTATTAATTTGTTATAACCTATAAATTAATTTAATTTTGTAAATATTTGTAAATAATTTTTCAACTGAAAAAGATGGGAATAAACATAGATTATGAAGTTTAATCGCAAGGTATATTTCCAGATATTTTGGGGCAGATAAATTAAAGATTAGTAAACAGCTAGAGAAGATTAAATAACTTTAATTATTTGTGACATGAAAATTGCAGTCAATCGATATTTTCATGGACTTAACTATTGGATAAGCTAAAATTTGGAAGAATTACTGGTATTCTAAGGGGTTTCAATTAAATTTGTTGAAAGTAATAATCCCATTAATATTTCTAATGGATAA
Organism: Oxytricha trifallax; assembly: GCA_000711775.1. Lineage (NCBI taxonomy): Eukaryota > Ciliophora > Spirotrichea > Sporadotrichida > Oxytrichidae > Oxytricha > Oxytricha trifallax. The sequence goes on along the minus strand of ARYC01000737.1, from coordinate 13,982 downwards.
AATTCCCAGGCATTTCAAATTAAAGTGTTAAATTTTTAGAATAATTCTTGTATATTAGCGCATGTGTTGATTGAAAAATCTAACCTCAGGAAGATTAAGCATGTAGAAAACTACCAAAGATTTGAAGAATGAAATGAGCAACTAATTAATTATTATGGATGAATATCATATAGACTAACTGTTTATATTTATGACTTAAGATGAGGGAACATCTGCCATTGTTTGCTAGGAATATTCCTTCCATGCACAGATTGTAATTGCTCTTTTTAGAATGTTCATCCCTTCAGTTAATATAAGAGTGGAAGAAATACATTGCAATGATTTTAAAGCAACTAAAATTGAGATTGATGGAATTGGTTTGTAAGTTTGAAATAATCAAAACAATAATTAAGCTAATTTTAATTATAATTAAGTCAATGTCTGAGAAAATGCTTAACGAGCTCGCTGTTAGATTAAATAAATTTTGAACATAATTTTTTGGAGTATAAAATTAATTAAAAATTAAAAAATGAAGCAAATAAAATGCAGATAGTATTGGATTAAGCTAATTTAGAGAAAATATAAGCTGAAATATAGCAGAATGAGCTAAAGCATAAGTTCATCAACACTAAAGTACTTAATGAGGAAGAATGGGAGAGGCACTAACAAGATAAGAATGAAAAAAATTTAACAACTTAAGGAAAATCTAAGCGGAAATTAGTTAAAAGAAAGAAGTTATCGGAGAAAGACTGCGAAAAGTAAGTAATAAATATAGCAGAACTAGAGTTACTGGCAAAGAGACTTAGCGAATAATTAGAATAGTCTAAACTGAGAAGCAGAGATTCTTATTTAAAGTATACATGATAGTTTATTATAATCAATTTATATTGGACAAATTATACTAGAAATGAAATAAGCTTATCAAGCTTAATTTAATTCTACTTTATCATATTATAAATGCTTATATTGATTTCAGGTGCTAATTAATGGATGTAGAAATATATATATAATGATAAAGGTAGTAGCTAATTTTATAATGCTTTATTAAACCGATCTGACATATTTTGTTGTTATTGTTACTATTTATAATTATTTCTCTCCTTAGTGTAGTAAGTATTGGATAAACTACTCGTCTCTACAGTTTTTTATTATAAAATTATTTTAGGCAATTTGCTTGAATTTGTTTTTCTATGTGAGTAGAAAGAAGCATTTGCTGTATCTTAATAAATATTATTTGAAAGTTTGATTGGACTATGGAATATACTAGAATTAGCTTAAATCATATTATCTCTTGAGGTGGAGATATATTCTTTGATCTGTTTACTCGAAGATTTTTATTGGTTCCATTTTGCAATTCAAAATTATTCCCTGAATATAGCCATCAGCTTCTAAATTTATGATATTGAGAATAAATTTTATCTGTCTATAAGCTTTCTTCGGCAATAATCTAGTTTATTATCTATTATTTTTTAAGTCTATTAGTTACTTGAATTGCTGAATGGGTTATTATTCTACCCATATTACTTTTAAATTATCTCATTTTAAATATAGTCATTGCTTTTGCCTGTTTTATGTATAAAAAGTTGGCAGTTATTACCATTGAACACTTTTTAATTACTTTGATTATTATTAACATATTGATGGCTTATTATTCTGTGCGGTTTGAGAATATCCAAGGTTCTATTATTAGAAGCTGATTTTATAGGAAGATTGCTCTAGTGGAGAGTTTACATATATATATATTGGATGAATACTGAAGATGAAAACTCAAGGATAATAAGCTAGTGGGAAACATGTTTATCAAAAGTCTTTCTTTCTTTTTCAGTATTAATTGATAATATACTTCTATAATCGAGACCTCTTACCTCTAATTTATATTATTTATTCAACAATTTTTATATTTAAATATGTGAGAATGATGAAATAGATATTTCCATTCAATGTGATGCTGGGTTCTTTGAGTGGCTATTAACTATATCTTCAACTAAGAAGAAATTGAGAAGTCTCAATCATCTTAATTGTTTAAAATTCATTCACAACAACAAATAGATTGTAATTAAGAGTATAAAAATGCGATGAACGACAATAATAAAAATGCATTCAGTGCTAATATATAACCGAAATTATTTATTCTTACTAAATCATTAAACTCTAAAAATATGATATTTTATTGCTTTTTAATCAATAAATTGCTTAAAAAGCATAATTCTGTACAGTTTAATTTCTTAATAGTAGGTAGAATTTAAAAATGTTTTTGTTAGAATCACATTTTATGTCACACTTTTCGTGAATTTATATATTTTTTATATGTGCTTAGCACTATTTTCGTTTTAGTAAGAAATATTTCTTCTTAAGTATCTAAAATATCAAACTTTCTATAAATTTAATCTAATTATTTTGATAATTTAAAAAAGAATGATATTTCTTAAACAATTTTAATATAAAAATCATTAAATTGGTTTGAAAATTTAATTTTATCGTAGTATCTTTTAATAAAATTAATTAGATTTTTTGTTTATTTCTTCAATAAATTCCTTCATTTACTTATTTAAATATTATTTGTATTTTATTAAACAACAAATCTATAAATTAAAATTATTGTATTTTATGTAAATGTGTCAAGTTACAAGCGACCAAAATTAGATTCGAAAAATGTAGTATCTTTAATAATCGTGAAATTAAAGCAAATTTTTATATAATAAAACGCGAAAAATGGTAATTACACAGAATGGTTTGAGATGAAGCATTGTTAATCACTAAGATGACTTATCAAGCAGCGATACCTTTTTGTTTTATCGAATGCTTTAGCAATGTCGTTTGCAGTCCTGGCCTTCAATACTTCATATTTCAATATACACCTCATTTCAGGGTGGGTGTGCTCATTCAAATATTGCACGTGCGATAGTTGTATTACGTAAAGTTATCAGCAACTTAAAGTCACTACAGCTTCCAAGATGTTGTAAGGGGAGTAAGTTTTGTACAAAAGGATTTAGCCTAGATCCTTATAGATGCTTTAGGTGCAGTTACTAATAATACACGTTTCCAAAATGAGTATAAATTTCCACGAAGTAATGATATTCTCGTGAGTAACCTACACAGGAGTGATTAAGTAGCCTAGTTAATAGATATTCCTGGGATTCTAATTGCAGATCACAGTAGCAAACTAATGTATGTAGACACTTTGACCGGTGTAAATAGATATTACCAGGTATATCTAGTTACGGAGTCTGTATTGCTAGTTAATGCTCCTGAGACAATTTTATTAAATTGAGTAACGAGCTACATGACCCTGAGTAACTAGTTACAGCATAGTATCTTGTTATTGTAGATATCACACAGTCTCTACATAATAGTATTTGGAATATCCTAAGTCTGGTTACTAAATTGATCCCGCAGAAATTGCTAACAGTTATATCTGCTCCCGCTACTCTTTTGGGAAACGTACATTTTAGTTACACGGCTACTTTTATTCAAAAAAATTTAGGGTGAATACTTTTGGGAATAATTAACTCCCTTTATTACTTCTCGTTGATTCGTGTAACAATTGACACATTGCAGCTCATCGGTTATTATCAATAACTGGCATTTTTACAAGTGTGTGATAGAGTGGTGTGCAAAGGTATTCTGATGCGTCCCATTTATTACCGATGAGCTTCATCGAGCGTGGAATTATTGACATCAATTATTCTGTATGCGGTAAATCTACCTTATACCATTTCTTGATATACATAAATGATGGGTCTCCTTACAGTTGTAAGACTCACTCTCTCTCATTCTCAATTTAGCTTAATTCCTATTTCTTTCATGTTTATTATTAAAAATTTGTTTTAATTTCACTATTATTATATATTGATATCCGCAGACTATCTGAAAATTGATAGACTTTTTAGGCATTGCATGGAATACTTTAAGAACAATGAAATATGATCATAAAGATTAAGACTCTTCATTTTTGCTATTTATTTGAAGGTGTTTATTATTATTAGCTTATTAATTTTAAGGTACACTTATATTTCCTTAAAATGTCTACTTATTCCTTAAGTTCTTCCTTGCTTGTTGAAAGGGAGGGCTCTTGACTCTATCAACTGATAAGTTCATGATTTTTCAACAGTTTCAAAATTTTTGATTGGATCTTAATTAGTTGGCATCTGTCCATTAGCATTTATGATGTCTCCTTAGATATTCGTAGATCTTGATCTTTTATTGCAAATGGCAGTAAATAGTTTAATTCCAGATTACTTTTTATTAATCGAAGGGCTACCTTATCTTGGACTTAATTAAGCTCCAGCAAACCTCGACTGATATAGATAAATAGTCGTATTTAGTCGTATTTAAGAGAAATTAAAAAATAATCAAGATTTATTGGAGATCTTAATTATAAAAACTTTCTCAACTCAAGGTAATGTAATGTTATCTTAATTGTGTGTATTAAATATAGGGTATTAATTTTTAATATTAAATATGGTATTTTTAAATAGATATATATTACCCTTTCTTTTCTTCAAGCATCAAGACATGCAAGAGGACAGTCCACTGTCACTTACCTCTGTTTTTGTGACAAGTGGTGCGCCTTAAGCGTACAGTTAGGCCTAGCACGTTTCATCGACGGTGCCAAGATGAGCCTCAAATTTTGATATTTTTTGCATTTTTGTCTTCTTCCTTGTCTTCATCGTCTTCATCTTCGTCGTCCTCTTCACTCACACAATTAAGATAACATTGATATAGATAAATATAAATAAATATTATTGATATTTAAATTAATGTGATAGTAAATGATATTATATTTAAAATTCACATTCACTCAGTTTATTAAAAAGAAATAATTCCATCATTGTTATAAAATCTAAAATTTTCATTTTTGTTATAATAGGATGGATAAATTTGAATTTGAGATTTCTAGGTTAATTTATTTTCAGGTATAAAACCCCTTCCCTCAAATAAGAATAATAAAAGAAGAATCTAAATTAAATTAATTTTAAATTTTTGATAAAATAAGGTAAAGTCATAATATAATAAGCTTTTAAGGATTAATGCTTTTAAGATTTGCTTTATGAAGCCTTTTTCTAGCTTTATCTTGTTTAGGCTACTTTCTTGTGATAGTCTTATCTATAATTGTCACCCATTTTTTTCTTTGATTGTGTTCTCTTCCAAAAATCTATAAATATTTTCCATTGAGGCCAAGTTACTATGATTTGATGAAGTTGTTCTGGTTTTTAGACTTCAGATACCCTTTCACCTTTAATATTTGGGGTTTTATGAGTCGTTGTTATTTTTGATAACTCTGCATATGAGCCTTTCTCTCTTACTACAAAACAAACTCAATGAAATGTCTTAAATATAATCCTATATTATCCCTTAAAAGATTTTTATCTGATCTTGACTCATTTAATCAAATCAATTCTTTCATAATCAATCTTATCCAAGTATTGAAGAGCCACCTCTAGCTTTTTGTTAAGGTCAAGATTTTTTAGTGATAAGTAGATGATAAATTTAATTAAATACAGTTAATATGAGTTTGCTTTAAAGTCTATTAAGAATGCTTATTCCTCTTCATCTTCGCTATCATAATCATAAACATAATACTTTACTTTTGTTGATAACTAGCAAGATATTTCACACTCATTCTTACTATAAATAGCTTAAACTTTTGCTGATTTTTGTGTGTTTTTGCTGTAAACTTGGCCAGTTCTCGATTTTAGACTGCTATATCAGAGATGCTGCCTGGAACCTGAACTCCATTTTATTCACAGAAATTTAATAAAATTAGAGATGTTTAATAAATTAAAATTAACTCAGTCTTAATTAATAAAAACATGCCTAAAATTAATTAAGACATCCCAATTAAGAATTCTTATTAAATTAAAACTATTAGTAAAAAGTTAAATCTCTGATCATTAAAACTTTGAAAGTTTTAATTTGTTAATTTTAATTTATTAAACATCTCTAATTTTATTAAATTTCTGTGAATAAAATGGAGTTCAGGTTCCAGGCAGCATCTCTGATATAGCAGTCTAAAATCGAGAACTGGCCAAGTTTACAGCAAAAACACACAAAAATCAGCAAAAGTTTAAGCTATTTATAGTAAGAATGAGTGTGAAATATCTTGCTAGTTATCAACAAAAGTAAAGTATTATGTTTATGATTATGATAGCGAAGATGAAGAGGAATAAGCATTCTTAATAGACTTTAAAGCAAACTCATATTAACTGTATTTAATTAAATTTATCATCTACTTATCACTAAAAAATCTTGACCTTAGTAATTCACAAAAATCAATAACCGTTATTTTACAGTCCTTTTATATGTATTTCGCTCATGAATTATGAATCTGAAAGATTTTTGTAATTAAGATTAATTGCACAAATGTCCCAAGAATTGTCAGCTATAATTACATCATATAAATTTCCAATTAATCCTCTTTTTGCATCATGAATAACTTGCTCCCACAACTTGCTATTTAGGTATGATCCTAAATAAAATATTGAATCACCTACAGTATGTCTCATTCCCCCACCAAATAATTTCTTTTTATGCCTTTTCTTAACATTATTTCTTAGATCCTAAACAATTTATTAACTGATCTTTTTGTAAAAATTTCGTGATTTAAAAAAATATTTATCATCATTTTAGTTTTGCTAATATTTTTATTTAAATATTTCATTTCATCATCACTGGAATCATTTTCTTGAAGTCTTTATATTCTTTATTCATTCTGCTTAATTGTTTCTTAAAATATATCCAGAATTTGTAGAACTAACTCCTTAAAATTTTCGATCAATTCATCTCTTTCTTATTAAACTATTTGGATTCTTTAATTTAACTGTCTAAATTGCTCTTCTTTCTCTATAGTGATTTGTTTTATAATCTTCTTACAAGATAATTTTGTGAAAATAAATTCTGGTTCTGATTATTATTTTTATTTAAAGCTGTAAGGAAATTAATATTTGGGCTTAAGCCAGCCTTATAGATAATCAGACAGTTTCATGCTTTGATTTTTGGCCTTCAGTCAACTCCGTCCAAGAGCCAGGGTTGTTTGGCTCATGTACTGAACAAACCAGCTTCCAAACCGTACGCCTTCACCTGTTTCCCTAATAGGAAAGACTTATGTGGTACTGGTTCTGATTAATTATCTTCAAACTATGGTTCTACTGAGCATTAATTGGCAAGTTTACATTCATTGGTTTTTTATTATATATTAATTGGAAATAATTATCTTTTGTTGCTAGTCTCAATTTTCTTCATGCATTTCTCTTACAATTTTTAATAATCTCAATAATTATTAAACTCAAATGTAAATTTGTAATTTAATCTTCAGTAAGGTTAACTTTTCCAGTATCCTTTTAGATTTAAGAATTTAAAACCAGTTGGCTTGTGTTTTCTTTTCTTTTCTTTAGTTTTGAGTGTTATTTTGTAATTTAAATTTCATTTAATTACTGCTGCTATGATGATAAACTTATTGCAATTCCCTTACCAAGTTGTATTCTGTGTCCTAATGATAAATCTAAACTTTTAAGAGTTAAGTTAATGATTTCAGAGATTTAATTAAATATTTACCTTGTTTTGAAATTTATGATTGATTTACAGCGTAATGCTGAAGATAACAGTAATGGCTTTGATAATACTGGTAAAGTTAATTTTAGATAATCCCTTGAGTAGAATATCTTTAGTCTAAAGGATAATAGTTCTGAAAGGAATTTGATTATTGAAGGAAAGAATTATTGTAATTTCTAGGTTGTAAAAAATAATAGTGGTGGTGATGGATCATTGATTTTTTTCAGAAAAATTATTATACTATAAATATCTGTCACAATTAATTTAAACATTCCATGCTTTTTACCTAAAATTAAATATTCATGAGAGTAAATATTGTGATAGGTGCTTTTATGGAATCTTCTAACAAGATATATTATAATTATAAATAATATTATTATCGTTTCTTCAGATAATCTTAAACAGAATGTCTTAAATAAAAAAAGAGAAAAAAATGCTAATTATTCAACTTTTGAGGAAGTAAAATCTACTTAAGCAATTATATTAATTCAGTTTCAATTTGTTTCAATCAAATTTTAAATTAATCAAATTTTAGGTAACAACACCCTTCATCCATTTATGAAGTAGTGATAACTTTAGTAATTTATTATAATTTTTAGTGATAAAGCAACTGTTATTTGCAATGATGATAAAATCTATGAATTTTCTATGAATCTACTCAATTAGTATTTATCTTGTAAGTAAAACATTTATAATTTATAATACGAAAACTTTAATTAATTAATTATTTTAATAAATTTAATACTAATACTTATTAAGAAAAACAAAAATGAAAATCTCTCTGATTAGTGCTATTCTTCCTGTCCATCATCCACTTCTTCATCTTCATCGTCATATTTAACTTCTATGTCTGCTCTCTCTGTCACTCTGCGAAGCACCAGTCCAGCTGCACCTGTGGTCTTACCAGGTAGGACAACTATAAAAAAAAATTAAAGATATATTTTTTGTAACTTACATTTTTAATGAGTGCTCTAACTCCACCTGCGTCTGATCTATAAGAATACTTTTTAATATATTAAGTTTTTGATTAAATTTAAAGTTTACATATTATAAATTATAATTCCAATCAGAGCATAAGCTAGTGGTACCTATGTACTGCACAGGATTTTTTGTATAATCTATTTTTATTATAATCTATGTAGGCCAAATTTTTAATAGCATTAGTAATCAACTGAAAGAATGATTAAACTGACTGAAAGAATTAGTAAAAATTGTTTTATTTACCAAGAATTAAAGAATAATCAAGTTTTTTTCCCATTTTATTTATTAATATATAACTCATTAAATAATTAAAATCACACTCCAACCCTAACGATCATAAATTTGAGATAGGGTGCGGAATAAATTAGAAAATAAATTTAAATATATGATCACTTTTAAAAATGTCATTTCGTTTATTATAAACGACATTAGGTTTTAATTAACAAAAAAATAAATCACTAATTAGAATAGTTAAATTAGAAAATATAGGTAATTTTAAAAACAAGCCAATTAAAAATTTAAATATATTATTTTTTTATGATTTAAAATTTGTTAGTTAAAACATAATGTCGTTTAAAATAAACGAAATGTCAATTTTAAAAGTGATCATATATTTAAATTTATTTTCTAATTTATTCCGTACTCTAACTCAAATTTATCATCGTTAGGGTTGAAGTGCGATGTTAATTATTTAATGATTAATATATTATTAAATAAAATGGGAAAAAAACTTGATTATTCTTTAATTCTTGGTAAATAAAACAATTTTTAAGCAATATTAATGTAAGATTCATAGATAAGCTTCACTGATTTAGACACAAAAAAACTTAGAAATTTAGGCAATACTGTTTTTAACCCTGCACTATTTCTAAATATCAAAATTATTGGTAATTTTCACAAATGCTATCTTAATCATATTTAAAAACACTCATCAATTTTAAGAAGAAAGAATCAGTATTTGAAAAGTACAGTAGCAATTGGTCAATAGATTAATAGACAATCTTTATTGGAAAATTTATTTAATGATCTCATCACCATTAATTTACAATCTACATAATAGGGCTAAGCATAGAAGAAACTATAGAATGGATTTCTTGTAAAAATTTCCTCAAAAAATTTAATAAGACTCTGGGTACTAACATATCTAACAAAAATTTAGAGTAAATCTAACAATTAATGATTTCATTAGTGCCTTATATAAATCACTAGACATTTGGAATTTCTGCTCAAAAATTAAATTTATAAGAGAGTAAGCAATCCCTTATAATAGATGAATTTTAAAATTAAAAGTAATTTTAGACTATTAAAATAAAAAGCAAATTATCTCAAGCAATTTAAGGACTACAAAATCACTACATTTGCCATCATTCGATTGTTTTCTATTGCATCCATGTCATAAAAGTGAAGACTTCATTAGCTCTCTTAAGCTGCCTAGTCTAAGAATGATGTATGCTTCTATTGGTGGAGTAAGATTCTTGCACTCAAGTATACTAAACTTACAAAGAAGCAATATAGAAGAACATTCCAAAAAACCAAAGATGAGAAATAAGTATTTTTTAAATTGAATGAAAAATAATAATTACGATTCTAAAGTTTTTTAGTCAACTTAATAGAAGCCAAAAATTAGTATATACTTAAATTAAAAAAGGTAGAAATATTATATATGTGTTGAAGAGTTGGTAAGGAGAGAATCCTAAAACCATTCTCTGAGTATTGCCTTCAACAATGCAGAGAGCCTTCTCTGAAATATCCAAATTTCAAAGCTCGCTATAATATTAAAAATTAAGTTAAAATCTGAAAATAGAAAGAAAAATAATTAGAATTTTAATGCGATTATTATAATGTTTTTAAATCAAAAAGTAATCCAGGGAAATATAACATAATGCAAATGCAGAAATAAGGTAAGCTACTCTAAAAAATATGCGTAGGATTAAAGATAAAGATAATTACTTTTTATAGATAACCTCGAAACGCATAACTGAAATAAACCTTTTCTTAATTCCTTTATCCCTCTTTGAAAGAACCTTAATTATTTGTAACTGCATTTATTTAAGTTTCTCTTCAAATTTAACTCTCTTTTAGATTAAGAATGTGCTTGTTACAGCCAATTTAAATCAATCTTGAATTTCCATAAGCAAAATTACTTAACCAATTTCATAAATAGATCTACAGCTATTCTATTATTGTATCGAGAGTGTAAATTTCACTCACTTGATTCTAGATGATTTAGTTTTATTTAATACTTTGAACTTTTATGCACTGATCTCAACTTTAAATAATTAAACTTTCCATAAAGGATCTTTCAAAGATTTTTCATATATTAAAGAGATGCACCTTTCCTTTTATACTTAGCAAAGCATTATGAAGAATACGAACAAAATAATAATGGCAACACGATCCTGTATGTTTTATTGTTTTACTTTCAATCCTAATCTATTAATTTCGCCACAATATTAATAACTATGTAGGATTTAAAAATTATATGAAAAAAGACTTTAAAGATTTGAAGAAATTTCGTTCTATACTTTCCAAAACATTTTCAAATCTCTATTTTGAGATAATTGAGATGCATCTCGTCGGCAAAAAAGGAAATGCGAATAATAAATAATGTAGAGAATCTAAATTTAATTCACCTCCAGCAATTCATTTTAGCCGAAGCTTAGTCAAAGGCTTGAAATGCTTCGTTAAAGTATTCGTCTTACTAAAGAGACATAATTCTCGATTTGCTAAGTTGAGATTTTAGTAATGGAACAATTATTCTATGAATGCATTATTCATAGAGTGCTTTAAAGTATCATAAAATATAAATGGCGTACTCTTGACTTGAACTCTTTAAAGTATTATATAAACTATATATACTTTTGAAACAAAAAGATCTCTTTATTTATATATTGCTCATTATTATCATAAATAATAAATTAAAGTTTATAAAGTGCCTATCTGATAAAGTGCATTTGCAATATCTTGTTAGTAGAAAGAAAAGGGGTGTTGTTAACCATTGCTCACACATGTCCCAATTGCTCACACAATTAATTTTATATGCGAGAGCGGTAATGTTATTAAGCACATAGCAGGGTCTTAGGGGTGCAGCCCCTAACGGGGTCACAAGGGGCAGAGCCTCTTGTTTTCGCAATGCGATACGAAGTAATTGCATGGGTCAAGGGGGTAGCCGCCCCTTGTTGGAGGAGGTTCGGGGGAGGGCAAAGCCCTTCCCCGAAAACCCATATAGCTCTTTCAAGACGTAATAGTAGTTTAAGTGTAAAATATTATCGTTAAATAATAATTCATAAATCATTTAATTTAAATGTCTGTTATACATATTATTAACGGTCATTTATATTTGCAAACTATGCTAAGTTTCTTCTCCATACTGCCTCATATAAATATTGTTCGATCATTTCTGGGTCTCCAGGCATTGTTTTGTATACATGCTTAATGTGATATTTTATCACAGCCCACAATCCTTCGATAAGATTACTATGTTACATAGTTCTTCTTATACCATTAGACGACTGATGTACATGTCTTTAATGAACAATTTATAAACCTTGCCAATCTATAGAAGTGTAACTTGCCCAACTATCAGTGTGCATTATACTGTTGGGTTCAACATTATGTTCAATTAAGTTTTCAAGCGTTTGAGTTGTTCTATCTTGAACTTTAAAAATTTTGCATCTCTATGTTCCTTCTTCTATCAAGCCAACGATCCATATTTATCTATCGTATATAGTGTCTTCTGGAAAACAGTACTATATTGATCGATGAGTCCATAAAGAGTCATCCATTTATACTTGGCCACTCAATACAAAGCTATCTTATTCCTAAACTATCTTTTCTTTTACTATATCTCGTAAACATTAGTATACTTTACTGATAGATTACCTACTAATCTTCAAAGCTCTATTATCTTAAAGATATTTTACAGTCTCAGAAATGTTAAAGCCATAAGGATATATGCTAAACATTATTTCTTCTAAAATAGGTAAAGGCTATTGGTAGGACAGTATACAACTAAACCTTCTCTTAAAGATCGTCTTGCTCTACATTTATAATTTACACATTAATAGAGTGCGTTGTCATGACTGTGTGGTTATTAATATTGTATTATAGTCTATTAAGCTTAACAGTGAGAACACTATAGATTTTTTTGTAACAAGCCACTTGAAATAAGATTAGTAATTATTTAAGTAAAGGTTTAATTGATCTAGTCTTGCTTAACTTATGAAAATAGTTATTCCATTAATTTGAAATTTAATTTTTATTATATAACGATTATATTTTACACTTAAACTACTATTACGTCTTGAAAGAGCTATATGGGTTTTCGGGGAAAAGCTTTGCCCTCCCCGAAACCCCTCCCACAAGGGGCGGCTGACCCCTTGACCCCTGCATTAACTTCGTATCGCATTGCGATAACAAGGGGCACTGCCACTTGTGACCCCGTAAGGGGCTGCACCCCTAAGACCTTGCTATGTGCTTAATAATATTACCGATCTCGCATATAAAATTCATTGTGTGAGCAATTGGGACATGTGTGAGCAATTGGGACGTGTGTGAGCAATTGGGACGTGTGTGAGCAATTGGGACAATGTGTGAGCAATTGGGACATGTGTGAGCAATGGTTAACAACACCCAAAGAAAAGTTTGCACGCCCCTCGCTGAGATCAAAACATCTGATAGTAAGACAAGAAAAAAAACTTGCTCATCGAGGATCCTTCGTACTTATAATGCTCTCTGATCTCTATATTTGGATTTGGAAAAAGCCCGTTTAAAATTAAATTACTATTGACCTTCACTTAAGAAGGTGTTCGTACAATTGAAATATGCAAAGCTGAAATAAACCTTTTCTTAATTCCTTTATCCCTCTTTGAAAGAACCTTAATTATTTGTAACTGCATTTATTTAAGTTTCTCTTCAAATTTAACTCTCTTTTAGATTAAGAATGTGCTTGTTACAGCCAATTTAAATCAATCTTGAATTTCCATAAGCAAAATTACTTAACCAATTTCATAAATAGATCTACAGCTATTCTATTATTGTATCGAGAGTGTAAATTTCACTCACTTGATTCTAGATGATTTAGTTTTATTTAATACTTTGAACTTTTATGCACTGATCTCAACTTTAAAAAATAATTAAACTTTCCATAAAGGATCTTTCAAAGATTTTTCATATATTAAGAGATGCACCTTTCCTTTTATACTTAGCAACGCATTTTGAAGGATACGTTAACTGACAAATTATAATGGCAACACAATCCTGTATGTTTTATTGTTTTACTTTCAATCCTAATCTATTAATATCGCCACAATATTAATAACTATGTAGGATTTAAAAATTATATGAAAAAAGACTTTAAAGATTTGAGAAATTTCGGTCTATACTTTCCATAACATTTTCAAATCTCTATCTTGAGATAATTGAGCAGCATCTCGTCGGCAAAAAAAAATGCAAAGAATAAATATTGTAGA
>ARYC01000733.1:0-11317 GCA_000711775.1 Oxytricha trifallax | reverse complement strand
TCTCGCTCCAATCATCATTATGCACTTTCATTGCTGTATCCAACCAATTGCTGCCAGCATTCGCACCAATCGTTGAGAGAGCCTACCTACTTGTCAGGACCAAATCGTCAAGTGTTGGTAGAAATCGCGAAAATCGATACAAATCTTCCAAAGTAGTTGAATCAATCAATTATCAGCTCACTTACACATATAGGTCCATTTTCGTTTTCACTCATTCCAACCGTTGGGGACTTATGACCAAATTTTAAATATTTAAATCTATAATTAATTATCAAAATTCCTATCTTTTTCTATTTTATCAATAATATTGCTAAGTTCATCATCCATAGTTAAAGCTATAATTAACTTTTAAGTTGTAACTCTTTAAGAAATATTTATCAATTTCGTCAATAAATTAATTATATTTTATTAAAGAAATCGTCTGATTTTAAATTAAGATACTAAAATATCTAAGATAAAACCTAATAAAACATAGAATCTAAGTCATTAAATGAACAAATATGAAAAATTATATAAAAAGAAAAAAACGCAGAAGTAAAGCAGAGATAACTGTGTATTCGATTAAGATAGTGTAGCATCCACAGTGTCAGAAGAGAGTGAGGTAAAAAGCATGTTTTTTATTTAAAAAATATGTAAGATTCTTAGACATTTAAGAGCTTAATTTGCTTGAATTAATATAAAAATTATAAGGTATATTCACGCCAAGGGTGAAATTATATAAAGCAAAAATAGAGTGAAGATAAAGCTTAAAATAAAGATATACGCAAAACCAATAGTTAATATAAATGCATATTTCTAATTGTAAACAAAATTTAATCCAAACATTAAAAAATGATCTTAATTTAAACAAGATAAAGAGATTAGAATTATAGATTAATTAAATTTATTGTTTATAAAGTCTTATTTGAAAAATTCTTCAATCTCAAGCTATGATATTCTAATATCCTTTAGTAATCTTTTCCTTAGGCAAATTGTCATACTAATAATAAGAGCTTTTAGAAGATAATAAATACGATTTGAAAAATAAAGGGAATAAAGCCTAAATAAAAGTCAAACCTTATTTTTAAAAAATATTCTTGAAAAAGTAGATAGGTGAAAAGAATATCTAAATATAATAAGAATTAAAAGAAGTATTATAAGTGATTGTCAAGCAAAGTCTAGCACATTAAGCGAGATAAATTGAGTTAAATGCAATTAACATTTTTTAATTCAGCTTTAAGTATTACCTAAATTCCTCTACTTCATATTATTGTAGGTCTACATTCGATTTAGTGAAATTAAATTAAAATTAATTAAATATTAATTACCTTCAGTTATGTTTTTGGAAAATGTCTCCAAGCCATGGCTTCATTATACTCTCTGGATTGCGTATTATAATTAAAACGGTGTTGCTATTGCTAGAATGATTTTATCTGATCGCCCAAGCGATAAAAACCCCTTTTACTGTTTTTGGGAGTGAGTTTAAAATCAAAATTTCTCGTTTCCTAGCATGATTCAGGAATTTTGCCGATAGCAAAGTCTATCTAAAATTGTGTGATCTACCGTAGAATCTAATTAGATATGAATTTGAGTCACTTTGGATCTGATAACTGCTAAGATTTTAATATTTAATTAATTTAATTTAATTTAAATTAATTTTCCCAAATCGAATTTATTCCTACAATAATATATCTGGTGACTTTTCAAATAAAGGTTAGTTGACAATTAATAAGAAAATTAATATCTTCAACTTCAACACTTTCTACGATTTATATAAATTTGCTGTCTTCTTCTATCACTCAAATTTAAAATGTAAGGAAAACTATTAATAATTCTCTTGAAACTTATCTTGAATCTTTACTAATTCAGTATCTTCAAGAAAAAAAATAGTAATTGATTCATTAACGAACTCAAGATAAATTGAATATTCGAGGGTTATAATTAAAAATTTAAACGTCTCTCATATTAATAGTAGAATAAAGATCTATTATGGAATTATTAAATATATATGTTTATAAATAATTCTAACCTTTTCACTTTTAAATAAATATTACAAATGATAAATTTAAATCAGAAAATACTAAAATTAATATTTTAAATACAAATATCACATTAAAAAATGACTAAGAAATAAAAGTTTAAGAAAAATATATTAGTATAATGTTAATGAGCAACAATTATTCAAGCTATTATACTGAAAAAATATTTCATATGAAAATAAATATGAACATGTATTAATTAAAATTTATTTCTGTTAATAAAATGAAATAATAAAGTAAAATTTAGAAAAGGTTAAAAATTAAGTGATGATAAGTTTACAGTTCAGGTAATTAAAAGAAAGAGACCCAATTGATTAATACCATCCATTAGTCAATTATTACAATAGCGCTACTAGAAATGTAGCTCACTGCGAGCTCTATCATAATAAGATATTTGGATTTATTATGTGGCTGCTGATTGGCTCGGAACCGATTATGAAAGTCCACGTTTTGAAGGGACCATTGCACTAGGTCCCTAATTCTCAAAGGTCATTATCGACGGGATGCCTACCTTTGCTATGCTGTATCGACTTAAATCTGTTATTTCTATTATTTTCTCTCACATAGTAGATGCAGCAGCCTGATCCAGAAAAAATAAAGAAATACTTACATTATTAAAATAATGTATTAATTGATTTTGAAAGCATTTATCGGAATATTTGAGACTATACCTATAATATTTTTGAAAAAAAATTATTTCTATTAAGGTAAAATTTTTTAAGAGTTAGTGAATTTTTTGATTAATCAATTTTGAGACTTTAATGTCTATGTTTAAAAGTCTTAAATAAATGAAATAAGGGAAAATTTACAGGAATTATAAAATAGTGATATTAGATTAATTTAAGTTGCAAATTATGAAATTGTTCAAGATATTCTCCTTGTGCCGCGGACCTCTGCAGAATTACAAATCCGCAGTTATCTGCGGATATTATTAAGAGATAATCCTTCACGTGCCTCATTTGTCCGAGATGCGATTCTTAATTCACCCTATATTAATAAATTCTTAATTATATTTTATAAATTTAGTAATTTAATTTACTCTATTTTCTTAATTAATAATTTATCAGAAATCACAATTCTCTATAGAGAAATTCTATTAAGTTTAATAGTTTTAATTTTTTCATTAAAAATTAAAATTAAATTACTAAATTTATAAAATATAATTAAGAATTTATTAATATAGGGTGAATTAAGAATCGCATCTCGGACAAATGAGGCACGTGAAGGATTATCTCTTAATAATATCCGCAGATAACTGCGGATTTGTAATTCTGCAGAGGTCCCGGCACAAGGAGAATATCTTGAACAATTTCATAATTTGCAACTTAAATTAATCTAATATCACTATTTTATAATTCCTGTAAATTTTCCCTTATTTCATTTATTTAAGACTTTTAAACATAGACATTAAAGTCTCAAAATTGATTAATCAAAAAATTCACTAACTCTTAAAAAATTTTACCTTAATAGAAATAATTTTTTGTTTTTTTCCGCTTAATAAATTTTCCTATATAATATTTTTATATCAAAGATGTATATTTATAATTAACTTTAAAGGTTCATATATAATTCAACCTCATTTCTTTATAATAGACTCATCTATTCTTATTTAATTTTATTTTCAATGAATAATTCTTTTGCTTTTTGTAGCCCTGTTCTTTTTATTAAACGATATATTTTATTCTATTTCATTGACTTTCTCTGTCCTCTATTTTTGCCTTTTCTATTGCATATCCTTCTTTATCTACTTCTCCTCCAATGAGACTTCTTCTTGTGTAATCGACTCTTAATGAATGTTGAAAATTTTCCATTTAAAAAAATGTAGTTTATTAAGAAGAAATACCAATTTCTAAAGATTAATAGCAAGTAAAAAGTCCAAAAGTTCTTATTATTTAATATTGTAATATAGGTATGATAATGAATGAGTTAATTCTTATATTTTTATATAAAAATTGTAAAATTAAATGTTATTTTCTTTTTATTTAAAAAAATATAAAGCCAAGCATTATATTCAAAATATTCTTCTTTTATTTATAAAATGCTCTTAAATAAAGTGCTTATTTTATATATCTCATTAAACCGATTAATAAATAGTTAACAAACATGAAAATGCTCACTTAATGGTGATTTATGTTTAAAGTTCAATTTTATTAATTATTTCCTGAAGAATAATATTTTAGGGAGGTAATTAACAATTATAAAAATAATTATTATAGCACATTTCTTTCTTTAGAGAATGAAAACAGATATTTGTTAAGTAAGTATTTTACATGAGAATAATTTTTAGACTTAAATTTTTAATGACTTAATCATTCTTAATATTACAAATAAATTACTATAAAATGTTAATAAGGCTGTCACTTTAAATCATTTCCAAAAGTGGACCACCCTCTCTGATATTGTTTTTTCTCCAGTTTAAATAAAATCACCATTAGTTGTAAGGACAACACATTCCTCTCTGTATATTCTTTTACTCGTTCTTTGCCAGTAGCTTCATGTCCAGATCTCTCTTAGAGTTTACTATCCATAATTTGGAGTGAACTAAAGGTAAGGGTATGTCGATTATCTCTTTGTGAGATAAAGTGGTGTATTGTAAGTCTTGCTTAAATCTCAATGGAGAATCCATAATATTATTTTTATATAATTTATTGTATCTTTTTTTGCAATCCTCAGCAATATCTTCCTTCATTTCCAAATCCCTCACTTTTCCTTCAAATATTTTTGGTTGAGTCAATGACTTGTATATTATTTATTTTACCGTTTAGTCCACTGTTATAATTTCTGTTCCTCTTGGGACTTTAACTGGTATTTCAGCAAATCCTATAAATATCCCTATTTTTTATAAATCTAACTTTTTCATCTTTTTATTTTATTTCTTTATCTTTTATCTTGCATTTCAGTTCATGCTTCTGGAAATCATTGCTACTTGTGAATGTTATTCTACAGTATTTTAAAGCCATTTTAGCATATTTCTCAAGTAGTCGCTAAAATTATGCTCTTGCTTATGGAATAGTGATAGATGTGTTCTGATTGAGGTTCCCATATAATACTTCATTTAACAATAAGTGCAAACAGTTTCATTAATGGATTCGACAAACTCTGGCTTTTCTCTCTTCCTCATATTTATTTAGTTTCAAGCTATTTGTACAATCCTTTAAATTCACTGTTTTTATTCATAGTTCTCAAGCATATAACCAAATATTCGGTTTATCGCAAATGGTTTTCAAGCGCAATTTTTGACTCTATTTGTTTTAGAAGAAATTCTATTCAAGTTTATAGAGTCATGCCATTGCTGCCATTGGTATTTTCTTAATTATTATAGAGCCAAACTTCTTATAGTTTCTAATAATTAGTGATGGCCTCTAGCTTACTATTAAAATAATTGAATTAATAAATTATTAACAACAAGGAAATAAGTCTAGAATAGCTAGACTATAATTAGAAAATTATTCAAAAGTGGTAAGTCTTGTTTTCAATTTTGAAAATATAATCTTTACCCCAAATCAAATTTAAATGTTAATATTGTCATTAATAATATCCCTGAGGATGCCTCATGATATAATTTTATCTCTAAATATATTAATTTCTACTAAAAATTTTAATGACGGGTTTAACTAGTAGCAATAGTGAAAGTCAATAAGGAAATGACTAGCATTTCACTATGAAGCATTATAAAAGTCATCTTGTTATATTAATAAAGTTAACTAATATAAACTGTATTATTTAGCATTATGTTGAGGACATTAATGCACTTCTGATACTCTTAAAAACAAATTGAGCCTAAAATCGCAATTGAAGACTATTTGCTGCAAGCCAAAAATTTTGTTAGAATTGAGAGTAAGTCAATATAATTATAGAATTATACTTATTGCAATAATTTTTATTTTTCCAACATGGCATGTTAATCAGCCATTAATTTTATGACTTTTTAAAAGATTTTAGATCAAAATTTATTCTAAATATCAGTAAAATTATCTAAACTACCTTAATTTACAAGGAATTCAATGGTTTACTGATTAAAACTAAAAATTTTCAATTTAAATGAATTTAGTTAGAAATTTATGATTTGGCTCATGAAGCTAATGCTCTCATCAGAAAAAATAATAAGCAGATCTAAGATTAATTAATTTTTAAATATAGATGAATCAAACAAATCAGCCAAATGTCTCTGGCTATGACGTCAGGGAGCTCTAAACAAGTTCAGGTCAAAGAGTGATATGAACATCAATCTGGAATATAACTGTGAGATTATCAAACTTTATTTCATCTGGGAAGCTACTTTTTGTCAACAGATGATCATATCACTGCGAGATTTTTAAAGGACATTTTTGCAAGGGAGAAGAATCTGCTTAAAGCTGCCAATGTCATGATTTTCAATGTGCCTTATTATGATGAGTTATCTGTCTAAAACATTTTCTCAGAAGTAAAGGAAGACAAAGAAATAATACGATTCATGAACTATTACCAAGACTACCAGATGATGACTTATAGAAATTAAAACCCCATGATTCTAATAAGTGAGAAAATAAGAATTTACAGAAATATAATGAAAAAATTGAGAATGATAGAACTTATTAGTGATTCTTGTAGTAGACTTTACTATATTGTTGGCTGAAATATTTTAGAGATGTTTTAAGACTAACTTCAATTGATAGAGATTTATTACTTTATAAAGTTCAATTATCCTACTAATGAATTTAATATTGCTAGAATAGTTTTTTAATTTCAAATCATTAATTAATCTCATATCAATATATTAATCTAATTAATTCCATTTAGCAATTAATCTTGATCTCTTTTCTCTTAATGCTTATTCTCAGTCTTATTTAAATATGGGGATTTTACTTCTAAGGGATAGTTGTGACTTTCTGGCCAAAATATATTGAGCTAATAATAAAAAACGCTAATCGTCTCAGAAATCTCAAAGATAACGAGGAAGAGGTGGAGGAGAAAGTTAACATCAGAGATGACATTTTCAAAAAAACTTATTGATAAGAGATTTTTTTCAAGTAAGCCAAATTTTTCTTAATTTATTTTAGAAACTGAAGAGAAGACTATATCGATGCTCAAAGCAAGAGCCAAACTAAGAGGGAAACTCTACAAAAGCAGGCTCACGAAGTTTCGATGCCATTATAAGGATTAAAAGCTCAAACAGAAGATTATAGGTAAATTAAAGATAAAAAGCATGAATCACTCTCCTCCTCTCTAGTGGCAAGATAATTGAGTTGGAGTGATAAAATATTAAATTATAATTGTGCAAGATAAATGCTAGAGAATTTCATGTTTAAGCTTAATCTGACATTATTATTTAAACATGCCTATCAACAATTTTTAAAAACATTCTATTAAACACTCTCTAAACATCTTCGAAAAAAATCTCATCGTGATGATTGACACTAATCTTAAAATATAATTTCATCATTTCCTCTTGTACTATCGTTTGGCTTAGGCCAAATATTCTTTTATACAATGAAATTAGGACAAATATGGGGCATTGAACAAGCAAGTTCAGCTCAAGTTTAAATATTTTGCTATACAACATCGCTATGATGACCGTAAATTATCCCCAATAATTACAATATCCCTCCTTTTTTTAATTACCTCAATATAATCTAAGAAGGCTTTAACATTAGCTATTCTGATTAAATTATTTTTAACTTAATAACTTTCTAAACCCTACTCATAGCTAATTGCCATCAAAGTTTTTAGTTTTAAACCATCTTTTTTCAAATGCTGGTTTTGAAATTAGAGAGCCCATGACTTTTGTGAAATTTGATATGGTTTAAATATTACCTCATCAATAGAAAATTTTCTTCCCAGAATTTAACATACGGATATAATTCTAAAATCTTGAATTTCTTAATTAAATTATCTGATACTATATCTTTAATGAGATTCTATAAGTGGATTTCATATTTTTGTATTTATTTTATTTTTCTAAAAAATAAGCGCTGCAAATCGCTAATTTATATCTTGATAAGCCCTATGAACAGTATAGTCCTGTACAGCTGGCTTGCAATCAGTACCACTTCCAAGTATTGAGCGTTTAAGTCAATGTTAAAAAGAGCTTTCACTCTCCAGCCTTATTTTTCTTTTCTGAGTTTCTTGGCTTATAATCTTACCCTATATCATCACATGTTTGCTTGAAAATTTAAAAGACGTAAGATTTGAGACATGCAATAAATTTGAGATGTCAGAGCAAGAAAACAAGTCTTTTGTCTAAAACTAGGGAATTGAGGTTTCGAATATCAAAAGTAAGATGTACTCATCGAGAACATATTGCTTATTAAAAATTTATAAGTCTGACATTTAAATATAGGAACTAATTAATATATTTTATAAATTAACGGCTTAATTTAATAACATGGATTGGTATCTAGTTTGTTATATAATGTTATAAGAGACAAATATAACTGGGTGTAATATTATTCACATTAGAAACAATCAATTAAAAATATACATTTAAATATATAAAAAAAATTACTGATATTTATTATTATAATTATTAGTCAGTAGCTGACAATGGGTTTGAGTAAAATTTTCTATAAAAAAATTAAGATGAAAAAATTATAATTGTAGAAGTTTTAAATTATAATAAATCTAAATTTGATTTAGAAATAACTTTAATGAAAGTAATATTTTGCCCCTCTAGAAGAACATCAAGTTCCAGAGATTTATCTATATAGATTTAGGCTACTGTAATTTAATATATACTAATTGCCACAGCTGTGCTGCATGATTTTAATCATAATTCAACCAAAAATATTAAAATATCATCCATTAACTTATTATTTAAGTCAACTTGGAGAAGTTATGTTGATTTTTTTACACTACAATTGGTCCATCTAAAACTAGACTTTCACCATCAATTTGAAATTTATCTCTTACTGATAACTTTATTCTAAACATTAAAAACATCAATCACTTAATTGATGTTTTATATTTGATTTTAAGTTTGAGTTATTGGTTTATTAAGAAAACGCAGTTTGGTGCGTTTAACATGTATTAATGAGTTTATGTTAAAATATAATTGTATAGGGAAATTAAAAAATAAATACTTAACAACATCCATTTAAATAATAGTCGCCATTTTTTAGAGTGATCACTAATCAATTACTAAGCATAAACTGAATATAGATACTGTTAAACTTTTTACTGCATAGTTATAATTGTATAGTTTTTTAATTAAAGCGTCGTAGTTAACCTTGCTCGTCTAATCAAATGGCAGTTCATTCGTCGTGATCACCACTGATGTGTTCTTGAAAGCCATCTAAGTTTCTCCATACTTCATGTCTATTGAGTAACCTTTCCCTTATATGAACTTCTTCATTTGAGTATATTTTGTTTGCCCCATAAAATGAAAGTGTATCATTTCATCCATAATAGTATTAATAAAATACATAAAAATAGGAAATTGTAGAATTTTTCAAATACATTGTAATAAACCCCAAATATAACTGGCAAGTTTTTAATATATTACTAATTTAAATCAAACGTTTTTAAATCTGATTGGTATCACGGAAGAAAATTTCCAAAAGATTGAGAAGTAGATATTGTAACTGAATCCACACTTAAGCCATATTCTGAGCTTTTAAGAAACTTTAAATAGTGTTGAATACATAAGTATCCACGTGAATTAAGGCCAACCTGGACTCAGCATTAATTATTTTACATCTTAGAGATACAATGGTCATGCGGCTATTGAAGGTTTCTAGTTGGGAGGGAAGAGCATCAACTCAATTAACAGCAAGCATATTTTAAAAAATTCTAAAACATTAGAGCATATTCGTGGAGATTTTTAGTAATTCAATGTCTTTATTGAGGCTTTTGTAAAAAGTGCAAAATCATCACAATTAACGGATCAGAAGTAGACACGAATAAGTAAGGAGAAAATTGTGAAAGAAGTGATAAGTGGTAATGCAGGAGGCAGTATTCAAGATGTAAAGGATTACTATGAAGATAGCATTGTTTAAATTGGAAAGCTTGTTAAATCATAAACTATAGTAACCATATTAAAACCCACCTCAAGTATTATAAATAAATAGGATAGAGCTAGATGGTAAAGCTGAGTAAGATAGACCAACTGCAAAGCTACTTAGAAAGAGTAAAATTAAAAAAGAAAGTGGCGCTCGAAATAGATGATGACTTTATGAAACGATGCAATTATCTGGAAGAAGTTGATTCTTTATTGAAAGTGATTTTCCGAGAATATGAAAACAAATTGAATGCTGTTTGGCTTTATGGAGACCCGGATACAGGCAAAACTACAATTGCAAAATGCTCGAGAAGATCTTTATAACGGAGAGGTTTCAGGAATTATTAAACAGTGCTAGATAACCACATCAGACAGAGAAAAACCATCAATTATAATTATGAACGAAATTAATTACGGGCAATTTTTCAGCAAAAACAACATTGCCGCAATGAAAAGCTTCCTTGAAGGTGAAGGTTGCCCAGTTAATCGCAAAATCATATACCGAGGATGTTAGGTATTATAACTTCGAATAGCCTTCCTTTTGACAGAATACCAAATATTGATAAAGAGGCTTTTTACACAAGAGCTACACAAATCTTTAGAGAGGTAGGAAAACCATTCCCATTCAGCACAACTCAGCTATCTCAATACTTCTTTAGGACACTATAAATCGACGGTGATGTGCCAGGAGAAGCCGGATAGATATGAGAAGATTTATCGATAGACAACATGGATTATGAGGAAGGCATTCAAAGAGAAAAGTGCATCTTATTATAATTCTGTGATTAATTTACGATTAAAAGATTTAAATGCATATTCATTATTTATCTGATCCTCTGCTCCCACTGTGTATTAATTACTTAAAATTTTGATTGATCAAAACGGTATATTGGTACATTGATTCATTTTAGCATATTCAAGCAGTAGCCGAGCTTCATATCATTGTGCATTTTAGTTCTCCGGCTTGCTGTTTGATCTTTTCTATAGCATTTGTATATGGTAATCTATACTGTATTCTAATAAACTAATAAACTAATTTATCCAATCAGATTTTAAAAAGCGGTTCAGTGAATTTATATTATTAATATATTAAAAACATGCCAATTATATTTGGACTTTATTACAATGTATTTGAAAGATTCTACAATTTCCTATTTTTATGTATCTTATTAATAATCTAAGGCGCGACACCACCGATGCTTTGACGGAGAATTGAGTGAATCAAAACGTAACAGATATCCTTCAGCATATCTGTATTTATGGTTTTGCCTGTATTCTTTTATTAAACTATCCACACCTAATTTATTTTCTTATGCTTTTTACG
>ARYC01000732.1:0-18079 GCA_000711775.1 Oxytricha trifallax | reverse complement strand
AACAGCAAAAAATTCACATTAAATCAAAGAGTAAAAATTCTAAGAAAATTAACACACAATAATAATAATATAAATTAGTCCTTATATATTAAATTTATGAAAAATAGTTATAGATATTTTCTCATATTTCAAATGATTAAGTTGAAATGTTTTAAATGAATAATATTAACATTATTTTAATTTAATTTAATGTAAAATAATTAGCATAGTATAGCTTTTCTCTTTCTAATCAGAAAGAATTAATGAATAAAAAATAAAGTGTAAATAATAAGAGTATTGGCGGGAATTTCAAACACAATATATTAGCAACTTATATATTTATAATATAAAGCTATACTCTGAGAGTTAATGAAGAGTAAGATGCTATAAATTGGGGATCTTCGCTGTATCAATATTGAATTCTTTGTCTCTTTTCTTTTTTTTTATACTTCCGCCTCTTTAATCTTATCTACTTCTATTCTAGCTTCTTTAATTATAAATATTTCAGGTTAAAAACAGTTATTATTTCATTATTAAAATATATAAATATTTCAGATACTAATTTATTATTATCAATTAAATTGATACTTTTAAGTGAATTAGAGCATGAAATTGTAAAAACACAGTTGCTTCATTGTTTATATTGATTTTATTGCAAAATATTAACCCAAATTCAATTCTGAGATATATATATATATATATATATATTATTTGAAATGCGTCTAATAACTTCAAATTGAATAGTGAATCTTGGACATGGAATTAAGAATCTATAATCACAGCATCAATCACGAGTCAAAAATAAGCAAAGTTGACACTTTCACACCATCATTTAAACCAGCAAATAAATCGGTTTTATCTCCATTTAAAACGGTTCTATTAAATATTCTCAATTTTATTGAGAAAAAACTTAGATATGTAGAAGTTAGACTTGCCAACTTAATCCACCCTTCTCCACAACTTTATTATTTAGAATTAATCATGTATTTTAGTATTGAAAAATAATTATTTTAAACATACCCTTGATATATAAGTATTTTTATTACATATTTGAGAAAATAAACTTATAACTTTAACCTCTACATCTTATTAATAATTAAATTTAATGTTTATTAAGAGTTAAGGAATCCTAATTTTATCTCATATAAATTAGAAATTACCTTTTTAAAATCAGTACTTCACTATTTATCATTATAAGTTATTTTATTGATTTTGTCTCTTTTAATAATAAATTTGTTATTGAACACAAGTTATTCACATTTTTTTATATTTATCAAATAAATCTTGACTATTTGGTTTAATTTTGAATAGATTACTTAGTATTTTATTATTATTATTATTATTATTTAAAAATTTATATTAACACTTTAAGTATAGTTAACGTTGACCAAGTAAAACAACAAAATTAGTTGTTTTATTCACAATAGAATCATTAGTTTGAGTAATACCGTGAAACTTGCTTGAAAACTTATGTTCACCTGGGAACAGCAGGATGACCTAGCTCAAATTGAATACCAAGATGAGTATTTGCAATAAATATATTGGAATATATTTCTGTTTTGTAATGATCACTGATTATTTTTATATAAAAAGGTTATTTGCTTAAGAATTAGATCTCTTTTGAGAAAACAAAGATATAAATAAGACTAATAACGTGATGAAATGGAATAAATTACATAATAAAGCCTTCTCAAAAGTATATCTTAATATAAGAAGATACAACCAAGTGTTTTAAATTCATAAAGTGTTACTCTAATTACCAAATGATTTAGAAAGCCAGGTCTTCTGCATCTATAATCGTCTAATTTATTCATCTAATTATTTGTTGCTATTAGTTACACATATAAATATAGAAGAAGAAATGAAGCACATAAAAAGAATTAATAAATATTTATATATATATATATATATAAATAACACATAATCAGTGTTATAGTCCTTATAATAAAAGCAATTATAAAATTAAAATAATAGAAATAGTTAAAGAATAGTTACAAAAAAGTTAACACCTTCAAAGGAAACTTTTAGTAATTAATATTTGATTTCTTCATCCATTTTAGTAGCCTACCAAAAATGTTGGTCATAGGCAAAGAATGAATTCATAATAGATAGATAGTGAGCAAAAATATTTACTTGAATTCGTGGAATGAAATATCATTAAAAATTAGCTATTTTAACCAAAAGATATTCTAAATTTATAAACACAAATTTGTATTTATTAAATTTATTGTCACTTCTTGTATTTTATTTATTCTTTATTGTGTCTCTCTCTCTATACTCGAATATATATAATTAGAATCAAATGAGATCATCTTGATCTGGTTCAATCAATCTTATAGTTTGTAGTTGCTTTAATTAACTCGTAGTAGAAATGATTATTGCATAAGCAGATCGACTGTTGAATTATTGTTAACTTCATAACTATCATATTTTTTTCAATAAGATCTCAGATTATTCCCTTAAATTACTATCTTTTTGTTATAAAAAGAGCACATGTCCACTAAGTAATAACCTTTTACTTTTCTTGTTGATTTAAGTTAATAATAAAAGCACACCTTTCTGCTATCTTGACTAATTCTCACTACAAAGCCAATTCCAAAGCTTATAATTCTTAGTTCATCTTATTGAATAATAGATTCATATGAAATATTGCCCAAAACCTCCTTTCTACTTGAAATTACTTTATCCTCATAAAATAATTTGTCTACCAAATATAAAATCTTGAAAAAAATTTAGCCTTTAAATAAAGAGATGTGAAAAATCTATTAATAGAAAAACATATTTCTTATATAGAAAATTTGAAACTCTAGTATTTTTAAATCTTTTGCTAATATTAACAATAATTAAACCAAGTTATTAAAACAGAGACGCAATCACGACAGTTGCTTCCTATTAAAATCTATTACAGTTGCAGTGGCTAATTTCTAATCTCCAAGTTTTATTCAGGTATAGCTTCAGGAAGCAAATAAATCTAGTCAGAATTTGCCTTAAATTTAAAAGTAAGATTAGGGTGGCTAAAAGTCAATCCTGAGGAACTATTTTGTGGATTAAAATTTCTTCAAGGCATGTACTGGCATGGGAATGAATATTGTAATAGGAGCTCGTGTTAGGAAGCTCCATAAACTTTAGTTGGCAGCAACTGTAGTGAATATTTACATTAATACACATACATAATAAAAATAAATCAATAATTTCGAGCTAGAAACTATTCAATAATTAGTTTTTATTAGACATGATATAAAGGAGAGTAGAAATAAGCTAAGTATTGTCACTTTAAAATGATACAATTGGTTTAATAGTTAATTTAATGTAGAAAGTTACCTAAATTAAAATCATTAGTTAAGTATACCTTATTAACATTAATGCAATTCTGATAGATTTTTAACGATTTTGATAGGTATAAAGTGACTTTGGAACTGATGAACCAATAATATTAGATTACAATGTAAGTTAAACGGATGAACATTAATTTTTTAAATTGAATATTGACCTTAAAGACAACCTTCAAGTGATCCTAATAAATTTAATTATTCTACACAACTAACATGACATAATTTGAAGTATTACTTTTGGATATTGCCTAAAGAGTAGTTAAATTTCTCTTAATAAAGAGTAATTCTACTATTTTAAGAATTTTGATAAAATACAAAAGACATAGAAATTAAATATACTTTAATATGTTAAAGCTGTTTGTTAGCCATAAGAATCATTTACGAATCTATTTTAGGTATTTATGAAAAATATTTGAAAAGAAGATAAAGATCATCTTGAAGAACTGGAGAACAACTTAGACCTCTATACGTTCAATTAAACTGTGAGAGGCATTTCAGAGTGTCAATATTCGCAGTAGCGATTACCAAATCAAGAAGGCAGATGATTTAATTATACCAAGAAACTCAAATGTCAGATTACCAAAGTAAAATTTAAACTTTTTAAACTAAGCCACGCACTTGGGAAGATTAATAGATTTTAATAAAAGGCTTATTACACGGCTTCTTAGAAATTGTCAAGGCAAGCCCTTACTGTAATTACTGGTTTTGCTAAGCCACTATAAAAACACCAGGTTAAGATTCTTTAATGAGTTTAAAGTTCTTACTTCTAACATAGAAGAACTGAAGGAACAAAGAGAAATCATGCAAGAAAATGGGAAAAGTAAATCTAAAATTTCGAGATAAGTGAACAATCAGAGCAAAGATAAATTATCATATGAACAGCTGCGACTGAAGAAAACTTTAGGCATGATAACTCCAAATAAATACCACGAAATTAAAGAAAATAAAGAGCTAATTGAATAACAAAAGCAACCACAGAAACTATCAAAGTCCACAGCCTTTACCAAGGATTTCAAACACGGTTCTGAGACTAAAAATTATGGAAGAGTGGAAGATAATAAGGAGAAGAAGTCACTCTCCCGCTTATACGTATCGCCACTATTGAATGAGGATAGTGAGGAAGATACAATACTCCATCGCTTTCACATAATTGATTTCCCTCTTCCAAGTTTCACAGATAGCGAAATAGTTCATATTAAGAGCACTCTTGGCTATGCTGTCAAACTCTATAAATACATTGAAAACGACTGCGACTCATATAAGAAAGCTATGTTCACAGTATCACCTTTTTTCAATGCAATAGACATCGCCTTATGCATACCTCCTTTAGGTATCAAGTTTCTCCAGGATCAAATAAAACCAAATTCTTTCAGAATAGAAATTACAAGCAGGCCTTCAACACAGATTATTATTTCAAGCCAGAAATCTGCAATTAACCCGAAAACTACTCATACGCCAACGAACTTCTCGGGCTGCTTAATATACTCTGTGATGGTCCAGTCTACAATGATTTGAGAGCCACCTTTATGATTCTGGCTGCATTTTATTCTTCTGAGCCTGAATAAATAACAAGTGACCACTTTCTGAACCCTTTTAATTTCCCTTTAAGATAAGTGCTCCATGCTCTGGTCTTCAATTATAAGTTGCAGCCTTTTAAAGTCACAATATTCCATGAGGTAGATTATACAACAAACAACTTGTCAGCCTTTCCATCGATATTTGAACTTAACCATAAGAATCTAGACACTCTAAGTGAACGCGTCTATAAAGAGGGCTCTGTGGTTATCGAGGTTGTTTATTTTCATGATAATAATCCAATCCCTCGGTCTGAGTTTGTGGTGTTAAGGGAGGACGAAGACTACTTTTTTGTTGCCATGTCAATGAAGAGAGGATCATTAAAATACCCTAACTTTTCACCAATCAAAAAGGCAAAGAACAGGAATATGTTATTAACTTGATCGATGAAATCCTGGATGATGAGGCTTTTTAAATTGGGCTTAACATGCCATTTTAGCTGAGGTTTTATTCGGTAACTTTATAAGACACACCTCCTCCCACCACTATTTTTGGAACCCCTGCGAGCTACTAATACAGACTTAGAAACTTTTGGGTCAAGTTTTTTAATTGGTAAGTTTTGTTATTATTTAACTTTTGTAGCTACAATGTTACGGAGCTGGAATATTGCGTTGCAGATATTTCCAAAGAGGAAAGTATATGTTCATGCTTGTCGATAAGATGGTCTCTAAAGTCTAGAAGAAATTTAAATTTTACGATTATGTGCAATACCCTTACTGTGACATATTTGTCTAAACTAAACCATCTTACAATGCTCTTAGGATGATCAAACAAAAGATTGTCAATTTCGGTAAGCTTAATTATTTTTAACCATAAAGGTAAAAATGAAACGTAAGAGGAATATGTGAAACATATTGATGGAAAGCACAATGAATTCAACATTTATTTCTGTTTAGACACTATCTTATAAGCTGGCCAACTTTATAAGGACGTGAAATAGGTTTTCAAAGGGAGGTTATCCCATGAGTATAAGAAGTTTAATGAGCTTATTGATGAAATTACTAATTCAGCATAGTAGTAATTACTAAGAATGTTCCTGGCATGCCCGTTATACTAAAGCACTTGTAATTATTATACTTTTCTAACAATATTATTACATACAGATAAACCGAAACTAGCAAAAATACGAATAATCAGTAAAACGTCTAACAAATTGAGTTAAACTATGAGATCCCTTATGACTTAAGATATAATATAATGAACATTTTAATGTGCTCTAAGCAAAGGCAATACATCAATAGATACTCTTCTTTATTGGACCTCAAGAGATTCGATTAATAAAACAACGAAATAAAGTAGAACGATCCATTCATTCCATAAAGTCACGATCTCCCTAGAAATCCTAAACTTAGACCTCCATTCCATGAATACCAGTATTTGCGTATTTTCTTGAAGGCCTAGAAATTCAGTGCATCAACCTAAAAACTTGGAAAGCATTTAAGTAAGTTGATGTTTGTCTCTTCATAAATTTTATAGTCAACCCAGGCCAATTGGATATATAAACGTGATTATATAAGAATAAAAACCGTTCAGTTCCCATTGCTTAAAATAGCTCTATGAAAGCCCACAACACATTTACTCTGTCCAAACGCCTACGTAATTCCATTCAGTGTCAAAGAAACTTGATGTCGAGCAACGTGAGTAGAAGAGGATAGCTTAATATACAAATAGTCAACTTCAGATCCAGTAAAGGCTTTACAGTAGTTTGAACAAAGTCAATGGAATGAATAAGATGATGAATCATAAGAGCATTTGAGGAAAAGAGACAAAAAGTTGGAATCTAAACATCCCATCCAAAGTATAGCTAAAAGCAATCTATCTTCGTAACTTGACCCCACTAGCCAAGATGCCCGGTCCACTTAAACTGCAAATGCTAACAAATGTAATCCATAGTAAGCAAGTTAAATCAAGGTTTCCGCTTAGAGATAATAGTAGTAGATTCCTGTTTCATCTCAACAACCGAGTCCACGACAGAATATACAGAACTCTTAATCTAAGAATATAAGCGTTTCTCAAAGCCCGAATCGAAGCGGTTTCAATTCTGATAAATCAAACTAACTTGTAAACAATAATCAAAATAATCTGTAAAAGTAATCTAGCTCTTCAAGCACACAGAAAAAGAAAAAGAAACTTTAAGAAGAAGTAGAAATTAACTAAGCTAAAAGCCATAGAAGTGGTAGTAGTTTGTAAGAAACACAAAGGTAAGGGTCTGATAATAAGGTTAAAGATTCCAGTTTCGATGAAAATTTTGTGATGATGAGAAAGAAGCACAGAAAAGTAGATTCATTAGGAAATCAAATGAATCATCTAACTTAGGAAAACAACCAAGGAATAATGACAATAATCAAAGCGATGAAGATTTGAGTGAAGAAGACTAAGGAGGAGTTTAAGATGAAGAGATTAAATCTAAATCCGATCATATGGACAACAGAGAAGGTGATGATGGAGAGGAGGAGTAATAGACTCATTAAGTGACCCCTAAAAATTAAAGACCCAAAACCACTTCAGCCAATGGATAACTAGAACAGTCCTCAAAAGAATAGATCAAGGAGAATAAGAAAGGATTGTCAACAAAGCAAAAGAAAAAGTGATAGCAAATGGCATCGAATCAGACTTTATAATTGAGACCAAACTCTAAACTATAGTAAGAGGCTCAGAGCTAACATCATGCAGGAAATCTAAATGCAAGGAATAAAGATACAATATCCAAATAATTAATTTAGCAGACACTACAAACAAATTCGAAAACCCCAAATTAATAAGCCTTCTCTGATTAGGTAAAAGTGTAGAAAGCTTAGAAACAACAAGAAAAATCTCTCAAATCAAAGTAGGAAGTCAAAAGTGACTTTACTGAGGGGCATTTCCTTTACGATAAGAATTTCTTCAAAAAACCAAGGACAATGCTGGTGATGAAAGTAGCGAAGATGAGTAATTTAATAACTAAGATCCTGCACTATTCCCTACATCTACTACAACAATCAACTCAGGCACTACGTCAACCTAGAAAAACCTGGGCCAGCATGATACAGTGGGCTCTGGTAAGAATAGTTAGGGAATTCTGAAACCCTAAAATTAGTGAGTACACTTTTCGATCTACTTCAAAACAGAGAAGGCGGCCTAAAGCCTTGAGAAGTATGGTCCCGACAAGTATTTCTTTTCTTAAAGTAATATATTTTGCATAATATTAAGTTATCTAAATCATGTTTCATACTATTTCTCCACTCCCTCTCTACCCCTTTCTAATATTAACTTTCTCGTATCATATTTAATTCCGACCAATTTCCAGCCAGTTTTAAAAATCCTAATTTAATTAAGATATTATTAAATTGATTGGATTCTTGCCCTATAAATAGCCAGCTTTTAGTTACTACTTTAAATTCAGAATTAATTGGTAACAAACATCAGGGCCCAAATAATTTTAAAGTTAGGAGCTCCGCTCCAATCTCCCTCACTTTTCTTCAACTGCCCTAACTTGCCCTCAGTTTATTTCTCAAGTACTGGTTCTTGCTATCAAGTCAACTAACTGTACTCACTCAGTCTTCAAAACTTTTTCAAAATTTCAAACCTAATCATTGATTAGTAGTAGCATGGCTACTTTCAAACTTGATGTACTAAAATGAAAATTTTGGCAGCATTTCAGGTTTTGCTGGTCGTTCAATAATATTTCAAAAAATTCAGCTATCAGCTTATATTACCTACCTATATCCCTAATTGACCTAAAAGTTGGCTTTAGCCCTGTAGTTGTAGTTAAAAAGTAAAAAATCTAAAAACTCTAAAAAATTTACCAAGTTTACTTAGTTTTCAAAACTAACAGCTTTTTAATTAAAATCAAGTCTAAGTTAAAGTCAAGTGATGTTTGTTACAAAGATTTAAAAATCAGCTTTTTCAAGAGCAAAAGTATAAATTAGCTAAAGTCAAGGGGTACTAAGTCATTGCAATGATTTTAAGCTAAAAGGAACAGTTGGGGTTAAAGAGTAAAAACTAAAGCTTGAGTAATAGTGGCCACTATTAAAAGTCAAAGTGTTTTGTGTTTAAACATTTAAAGCTTTTTAAAAATCAAAATTTTTAAAGTAACAAGTAAGAACCCTCAAAGTAACAGTAAGAACCAAAGTAACAGAACCTATAACGCAAGACAAAAAAATAGAGAACTCCACAAACGGCGAAAAAAACAAAAAAAGAGGTTTAAGAACCCAATTTAACTAGCAAGTAAAGAACCCAGTAACATATTTAAATTTAATTAGAGAACCCAAACAAAGAGCGAGTAAAAACTCATTAGAGACTCAAGAACCTATTTAGAAATTTTTCAAAATTTAATTAACTTTAGCTTAAGCTTGCCTGGCCAGGCAAAACGATCGATTTTAAAGTAACAGTAATTAAAGAACCCATAGTAACAAGTAACAGAACCCAATAAATATTTAAACAGAACTCATTTAGTCTTAGCATTTTCTTACCTTTAGTATTTGAATTACAAGCCCTTGATTTGGAAATTTTAGGAACATTAAGACTTGATTACTTACTTTGATAATTCTGCTTCAAATTAGAGAGAAAGATTTTGATTTTGACATTTTAAGAAACAAGCTGAATCTAATCATTTTAAAAGGCAATGATCAGTTTAAGTGTTTAATCAATCTACTATGCAACTGCGATCTCTGGCTCTCCAAGTTACTTTGCCTCGAGAACACCCTAAGCTTTATTTAGGCCCCTTGATGTCTCACTCACGTTTCACCACCAGGATACGGCAAGTAATTGATTATTGGTTTTAAAAAATCTGAACGTTTAAAAAACAGCAACGAACAGTTTTAAGATTTTGTTGACGACTAACTAGCGTTTGCACTATGACTTGGAAGTTTACTTTGCCTCAAGAACACTATGAGATGTCTCCTCACGTTTCGACAACCGTTGTCGGGCAAGTAGTTCAGTCGTAAATTCATTATAAAAATGAATCGAATTTAACATCGTTTCCGAGGACCAGCCGTTTGAATATTCAAACCTCAGGCTTCTAGAGATTTTCTGCAATTAAATTTTGATTCTCGGTTTTGATTTTCTTTTTACATCAATCAACTTAAGGAGTACTGACTTAACTTAATTAAATTTGATGACTGACCATTTTTACTTCTAAACTAAGCAGGCTAAAACCCTTAGTTTAACTTACTAGTTTTACTTAAGGTACTTTACTAAGCAGTGCTTCAAGAGTTAAACAGTTTACTTGACATTTTCCCTTTTTGGTTTTTACTACCCAACCTAGGTACTCACCCTGACTGTAGAGAGGTGTAAAGGCCTCAAGTGTAAATCGGCTCAGGCAGTATTCTAGTAGTAAAGTAAGGCAGGCTTTACAGTTAGTTATTGGTTTTTCAGTTTGACTTTTTAAGTAAAGTACTACAGTGCTTTAAGCTTTAAGTGGAGTACTACAGTACTTTAAGCTTAAGTTAGGTTAAGTTAAGCTTAACTTGAAACCTTTTTTCCAGTTGGGCTTTTTATTTTTGTTAACTCCCTATAGGTACGTGTTCAAGAAATTAAAGTCAGAGTTGAAGGAGCAGTAGTTTTTTTGATTTGCTTTGCTTTACCTGGTGAACTGGTGAGGTGAGTCAGCTTGGCTTTATTACTCTTACTTTTTCTCTTATTTGAGACTAGTAGCAGCACGATTTATTATTACAACTTCTCACTGCGAAAACCTCAAGCAGCTCTTCCTGGAGTTTATCTCTTGGTTAGGGTTGCACCCTAGTTCAAAGGAATTGTTTGATTAATGGTTTGAGTTAAGTTAGGGCATTTGTATTACTTGTATCATTAATCCTATAGGCCTCTTAAAAAACTTCATAATCTTTCTCATACAGAGCCTCATGCTCATAAATCTCAGATTGATGTTTGTTACAGTCATAAGAAGATGATTCGGGAATTTCAGGTATTCTTCCTTATTTTATTTCCAGTTGTTACATTACTAGGCATTCCTGTTCTGAATATAAAGTATAGAGATAACTGCAGCTATTTCAAGGTAGGCAATTCAGTAGAGGTATCTATAATCCCCACTTAAACTAATCTCAAATTCCAGATTATAATTTTTATATTTACAAATCCAAATGAAAAAGCTGTAAGCAGATATGCTCTGCTGCCTGATTTTCTCAGAGTCCAAGCCAATGGATGAAATCAAGAATGGCAACTTTGACTTCTAGGATTTACCATTTGCAAAGGATGATTAATAGCCAAGTGTTGTTTCCTTCCTGAGATTTAAAAGTAGAGACCAGGACAAAATTAAGAAGCTCATGAAGTTCTTGAATCTCATCCAGTTTTACCATTTAATGATAAGGAACAGTGATTGGTCTGAGAAGGATAAATACAACCTTTTAAATGAGACCTATATGGAAGAGTTCATTGTGACTGTAAATGGAGAACTTAAGGTTACAGTCAACCTTGGGATGAAGGAATACTATGTTTACTAGATGAATAAATCCCAGTTCAACAGCTTGTCACAAGAAGTGTGCTCTAACAAAATTCTCCTTCCAGACTTACTCAAATTATCAATAGGGGAGTTGCTAATCCAACTGGAAACTCAGAGCGAATTTTGGCCAGTGTGAAAGTGATGTTTGTTACACTTAGATAAAACTTCAAAATTTATTTCAATCCTTTAAACAGTCAAGGAAATTCATCCTCAACTAGGTTACAGCTTTCCAGGGTTGGAGACTACAATATCTTCATATAGATTATTGCCTGTTCCTTATTAATGTAATTCACTCAAAGATTAAATCAACTAGACACCCTGATATAAAGAGGAGCTGATTCTCTCTTAACTAACTCTATAGCTATCTTCTCAAAGCACACAGGTGAGAACGATAAAGAAACTGTTATGTTAGAGGAAGAAAAGGAAGAGACCAGAGAGACTAGCAAAGAGGGCTTCTCACTTTATGATATCCCTGACGATGCTTCGATTCAATGTTCTTATTGCCTTCGCATTTAAGTTCTGAATGACCTATAACTTAGTAGTACTAAAGTCTCTCTGGCAAGCTTGAGCGACTACGATAAATAAAAAAGGACTGATGTATTTTCAGTTATGATTAAGACTAATTATTTAGAAGTGATGTTTGTTACATGGACACCTATTCCAAAATGGACACATATTCCTAAATGGATACAATTCCAGTATCTAACGACTACTTTTTTTAAGAGTTATCTTTTTCGCTTTACCCAACCTTATTAGGTTCCCTTCATTATATTTATGCACCTATGACACAGTTTGCATTCTAAAGGAAGTATGGCAACGTTACCTGTAATGATATTAGATAAAGTACAGAGTCTTATAGCTAAGCTATAAGTAATAATTAGATCATATAAACTAATATTTATACAATGCAATCACAAAAGTTAGAGTAAAGTTTCATTTAGAATTTCCACCTAACCCTAACCATCTCCCTACATTACATTCCTTACTATTAATAAGTGAGATCAATCAACAACTGAGCTTACTATATATAGAGCCTTAGAGTATATACAATTATATCTCCATAGTTGTTTGAGTAGGTTAAAATTTAAACTTTAATACTTTAACTGATAAAATAAAAATGCCTGAAATCAAACCAAATCTTAATGACGTTAGAAAATAGAATTGAACGATCCCTGCTCCTACTCAAGCCTCCCTGCAACTCTCAGTTACTTTAAATTTTAAGCTTAGATGCTTGAGATCAAGTGATGAGAGAACTGTTATGATTGACAGAGGTTAAGTGGAACTTTTCCAAATTTACCGTGATTTCTTAGGAATTAAATTCATTCGGATTGGTCGTGTAATTCATATGAATTTGAGGGGTAAAATCAAGATTCGCAAAATCACTACTAATTCTATCATAGGTTTCGTTAAAGCATATCCCTTGATTTTAAAGCTATAAAAGAGTATACTTAGATATCTCAGAAACTTATTTAAGAATTGGGAAGGTGATAGGAACAGAATGAATTTTTCATTTCCTCAAAATAGAGGGTGGATTTAAGGTCTTAGAAATTTGAGATAATTTGAGATTTAATTAAGCTTTAATTAAGGATTATATAGAGATTATTGAGAAAAACAAACAGAGTTTTGACGCTTTGATTTTACCAAGTTAGTTTTGTTTTTAAGAACCCGAGCTGGATATCTGGATATTGCATGTAAGTAGAGCCAGAGTGAAGATTGAATACAGAGATAATGTTTCAGATCAACCACCTCAGACTCCTAAGAAATATTGGCTTCTAAGAAGGTTTCCTGGTAATTTTAGATTTAGCTGAATAATTATCAAGGGAAAATGCTGATGTTGACTTAGAATAAAAGTAATAATCCTCTTAGGCATTAGTTCAACCTATATACCAATCACCTTAAATGATACTACCCCTTGCTGTAACTTATACTGTCTATTTATCTTCCATATATCTTCTAATTCTCATAAAGACTAAGGGATAACTATCTTGGCTTAGATTTAAGGTCTAAAATCTAATAGAGTAATTGCTGTTTGTAAGTATAGAAATAACTTTACTGAATGATTGGTAGTATCGAGTCTACTGAATATTAATTATTCATCTCAAAGCTAAGTGAAAAATCATTGAAAAGTATAAGACTTTTAATCTATGTAACAAACATCACATCAAGACTTTACAAGTTGTCTTCCAGTTATGTTCCATTTATTTCAAATTTTACCTTCAACTTATTGAGTAAGCCTCAAAGAAGTTTTTCATTCAAATGTTATTTAAAGCCACTCTTTTATCAAAGCTCTCTACTTGTACTAAGTTGTAGGAAGTTAGTAAGAACTCCTTAAAGCTCATTCGTTATATGATAATAGTAAAGCAACTAAAGTTTGTATAGAGCTTAATAGTATTATTGCTGGTCGATAGATTAAACTATGAAGTTGGTAGCTTTAACTTCCAAAGTTTGAAGACTTCCTACCAAGTTGATTGAGGAGTTCTATGCTGAGTTCCTAGCTTTTAAGCAAGGCTAGGTAGATTTTTATTCTTAGAAAAAAGAGAAGTGCAATATTTTAAAACTAGTGTTGGCAATCTTGGAATTCTTACTTGAATTAAGGTTAACTGAAAGTGATGTTTGTTACATTATACATAATCCATATATACTCTATTATAAGAATAATATACTGAGTTGCCGAACCTTCCTTCTCATTGAAATTTTTACAATACTCCTGTTATTATTTGTATTTTAGTTTAAGTGAGGAGCTACTTGGATAACTATAGTTTACATATTTAGTCTCAGATTATTTCAATCTTAGAGATAATTTGAAAAAGTGGAAATCTTCCAAAAGGTAGACTTCTTCCAATGCAAAAGTGGACTTCTTCCAGTCCTAAAAGTGGACTTCTTCCAGAAGCAAAAGTGGACTTCTTCCAGTCCTAAAAGTGGACTTCTTCCAGTCCTAAAAGTAGACTTCTTCCAAAGGTAAAAAAGTGGACTTCTTCCAATTGTAAAGTAGACTTTCTTCCTTCCAAACTTCTCACTCTAACTGTGTTTATTCGTTCCTTATTTTAATAGTTAAAATATATAGCAACCTTAGTCATAGAATCTCCAAGGTCCTGACCGAGCAAAGGCATAGAGAGGTCTGCCTTTACGGTTGAGGTAGACTTTTTCCAGTAAGACCATGAAAATTTAAAAATACCCTTGTTTAGGCTGAACTTATTTAGGATATTGTCTCTCCTATTTATGCTTTCACCTTCAAGCTTATCAAATGTGTGGTTATATAGCCTGCAAGCACTTATAACATATTTGGATAACTTAGAACTATTAAAGAACATATTTTGAGGTAGGATCAATGGAAAAATATAAGGCCATTTTCTCCAATTTTTAAGGTCAAAATGGCGGTTAAGGGCATCCAAACATTTCAAGATGGGTTATATCCACTTCCACCCCCAATCGAGTTCCCTCCTTCTATTTCATCGTTCTATAGTTTATTTGCAACATTTAAGTTGGGGTGGTAGGGTTTGGAGAGGATTAGAAAATAATTTTATGTAAAATCATATAAGTCATATTCTATAATCCATTAGAGATAGTATAGCCACTTTCAAACTTGGAATTTAAAATAAATCCACCCACCCCTCTAAATCCGTGGTTCCGTAACTTTAAAACCCACTTATTGGATGTTTATGTAATGAGGCTTGGATTTTTAGACGATTAGGAGTGGTTTGGGAAAGATCTAAGACCCAAGGTTCGACCTCATGAG
The DNA here is from genome assembly GCA_000711775.1 of Oxytricha trifallax. NCBI lineage: Eukaryota > Ciliophora > Spirotrichea > Sporadotrichida > Oxytrichidae > Oxytricha > Oxytricha trifallax. Next base: position 3,024 of record ARYC01000732.1, on the reverse strand, counting down.
TGCATATCTGACGGGAGAGAATGAGTGGAGGGTCTTCTGGAAAGTACGTCGCTCAGCTATCAGAAATCTGGGCAACTGGTATACGACCTGACAATCTTGAAAGTTGAAAATCTAAAGTTGCATATGCCAATAAACCCACAAATTCCAAGACCTTCCTTGCTGGATATTTGATATGGCAATTATAAGGAGATACTGATAAGTGATTCATATATAATAAGGGGTTATAAAGAGAGTGGCTAGGTTTGATCAACGAAAGTGGTTGGGTTAGAATGATTTTTATGAGTATGTAAGAGATCTAAGTATAAATTATTAATAGTTAATTATATAAAATCTGAATTCAAAATATAACCAAGTACCTATCACTTACTTGTCAGTGATTTCCTTTAAAACTTCTCTACTTAAACAAAGTGATTCACAATCATACTTATAAGTATCGAAAGTTGACTAACTGATACTAAAATCAGTTGTTACATCTACCCAGTAACATCTTTAAAATGGCAGTCTGACTTACCTTATTTTTTTTATAGTAATAAGTTATAAATTTTAACTTAAATTCACAAATTCAATATATGTTAATCTGCCCGTAAGTATAATAATGATTCCTTGCCAATAGTATTTTTGCTTACCTCTCTTTAGTCATCATTCTTAAGAAGAATATTACCTATAATTATAATAATATTAATGTTAAGATATTAGTAGAAACAAACCAGTGATTAGAGCAGTGGCAAACTCTCGAAGTAAGGATTTATTATAATTGCTTTAGATATGCGAAGTCCAAAAGCCAGTTCGATTTGCTTCCTTGTGATCCTTGTGGAAATGGATGCTTAAGCGCACACTGAAGTTGCATTAAAAGCGAAAGCATCAACCAATTATGATTGAAGAAGCTACTGCTGATATAATTGTTTCTCAAACTGCTATTCCTGCTTCTCCTTCAAAGATAAATATCTAAGTAAACAATCAGGAATTGGAACTAAAAGAATTCAAGACATACTTACTAAATAAGTTTTAACCAATTGATTTCACTAGCGTTGACCTCGCTTATGATTTATTTAACTACCCTGAACCTTAAGTCAACTTATTGAAGTACTCTTTCAAAGTAAGAGAGCACTGGGATCTAAAGTCTTCCCTCACTCCATTCACTCAATTGGATATTCCAAACCAATCAGTAAGTTATAAAATTTAAGCAAAATGTAGGTGATCTTAATGAAAGCAGTGGATGTATTGGAAGACACTGCAGATGGTGAGATTGAACGAAAGATCTACATCGAGTTTATGCTACTGCCTGAACAACTGAGAGAACTCAAAGACTTGCTCTATAATACAGCCTTCCTACTTTTTTCTTTTACGTAAACAGTCATGATGCGCGTCGTATATGGTGAGATTGCCGATGGTAAGATTTATATATATCTCAGCTTATCTATAGAGAGAATGCCTAAGCAAGTACTCAAGATTTTCAATCCCTTAAAGGCTACTGTATTTCAAAGCTATTTAAATGGGCAAGCTCCGCAAGAGTCTAACTAAAATTTTCTAGGGATTCATCAACGAATACAACAGTGATGTGGTTGAACAGCTTTCCTATTCTATTTTAAAGTCTTAAAAGGAATCCACCTTGACCTATTTGAGTTCTTTAAAGTTGAAAGATTCTAAGTTGTCGATTTTAATACCTCTATCGTCTGGAAGCCTGGTAAATTCAAGTAGCGTTCTTGCAAGGGCAACAAACCATAAAATCCTTCAAGACATCATATACAGTCAGCTAGAGCTTTAATATCTCAAGGTCTGCGTGTTGCCATGATATTTTAATCACTTGCCAATTTCTTTGTTAATATTCCTCACAGACCTCATACTTCAAGATTCGCTTGTCTAAATATCTTACTTGATAAATTGTTGCAGGAAAACAAAGCTGTAAGGAGTGCTGGTTCCAAGTGCTCTAAGGGCTCAAGACTGTTAAGTATTGCGAGATAGCTGGAAGATCAGCTCTGGATTTTGCTGGACCCGAATGCCAAAGTCGTCAAAAGTGACAATGCTGACAAACTAGGAAGAGAAGTATACTATGACATTGAGGATAGGAAGACATATCAACCCAAGTTGAAGCCCAGACTTCAGAAGCAATTGGACAAGGCTAGGAAGACTCTTAACCTACCCAATATGAGTGAGCGCAATAAATGCAACCCCAAAACAACTTTCTATATCAAGAAAGGCTTTTAAGATCTTTGGGTGTATGACTGCAATTGCAAAATCCACAAGCTTCAAATATGAGAACAGGTTGCTATATATCTTGATTACTAGATACGAAGAACCTCACAAGCTTCCCATTTGAAAAAAATCTAAACTAAAATGATTGATTTCCCCTAATCCATTCACTAACCACTGTCTCCTTTATTCTTAGAATGTTAAATAATGTCTTTCGTATATTAATATTAATTTTAAGGTTTGATATAGCTCTAGAATCTCCATATCTATATTCTTTTTCCTTTATATTAACTATTACCATTAAAAATTATCATACCCTTAGTGGAGATTTTTCTACTTTTATTTCGTAGGCGATTTGTACTATACCAATATCTTTCATGGCATTATTAAGTATATATTCTCACTCATCAATGATTGAGCTTTACGCTAATGCTGATATATGTGATAAACTTCCATTGATAAATTTTATAAGATCCCTTTTCTATTAATGCTTTGAAGGGTATATGTTTGTAATTATATTTCAATAGAGTTATAACTTTACCCGCTTATTTAAAATGGTAAAAATTAAGAGAAACAAATCTTAATAAGACATCATAAACAAACCTAAACCCTTTTCCAAACGATGCCCTATAGCAGAATGCGATAAACTCTATAAGGTCAAGTCGAGCTTTTATAAACACCTTAATTCCCACTCCAAATCAGATGGAATAAACTGGCAATCTAATTTCAAAGAAGTAATCTGCTAAGAATGCGGCAAGTATTTTAGCTCTTTAGATAATATGAGAAAGCATTAGTGCAAAGTTTAAAATATTATTGAAAAGACTAAAGCTATAG
>ARYC01000730.1:0-16134 GCA_000711775.1 Oxytricha trifallax | reverse complement strand
CCAGATTGCATGAATCCATGTTTTATAGATCCAAGTTGTATGGGTCCAAGTTGTATGGACCCGCTCGCATATTGCATAGCTCCATCTTTAGGTTTTATAAATCCAGATATTGCAAACTGAGTATGACTCTATCCAACCAATCTTATAACAAGCAGACTTCCATCCAACTTCTCATTTGGCATTTGAACTATTGTTGCCAAAGCTAATCAACTTTACTTATAGATGACATTTCTCAAACTCATAGTCAACTCGAAGAATCCAAGGAGTATGATAAACCTCACTCAATGATGAGAGATTAATAGAAGCTTGACATCAATTATAAGCCAATCTCTTAGCATCGACAGGAGATGCATCCAATTTAGGCGATTATGGATAGAAAGCAAGGCAGTTGTCGATTGCAAAGCAAACTGTGAAAAGATAGTAATATTCAATGAGTTTGATAGCTGCGATCGCAGTTGACAGAGTGGTCTCCACTTAAATAATTGAGGGAGGTTTTGATTCAGTGCTGTTTGAGAACTTTATATATCAGACGCTGAGAAGTATAAGAACTGACAAAGACTTGTGAAATAAGAAGGTGGTGCTCTTGATGGATAATGCTATAATTCATAAATATTCAGAGATGCTTGCGAATGCTCGTCGCTTCAAAGTCAATGTACTTTTCAACGCAGAATACTCGCCCTGGCTCAACCCAATCGAATAGTTGTTTGCATACATCAAGAAGAACCTCAAGCAGCAGAACATTAATAGCAAGTAAGCATATTGTGATTTAAAATTTATAGAGTGCAGCTGGTCAAGCGTATCCAAGAGATTATCAAGAATATGAGTGAAGATGATGTTAAAGGGCTCTGGGCATTCAGCATAAAAAAGTGGATACATTCTCTGAGGTATGGCTTTGTTTGAGATTCTACTCAAAACTTAGAATTGCACCTTAAAATGAAAATTCTATAAGTGCATATAATTCATGCATCATCAATATAACTGCAACTACTATTACTGCTGCTATTACTACTGCTACTACTACTGTCCTTAAAATTAATTCATAAATTTATTGGGATCTCTCGAATTCGCAGTTCTCACAAGTCTTCTCAGATATATATGAATTCTTGACAAGTATCATCCAATTCTCACAGTAGGACTTAAAACACTCTGAATTGAAATTTTCTATCACCCCAAAGTGAAATCCAGAGGAGTTGAGCAACTTTGGCTATAGTTCTACTAAACTCGCTTTAAATGCAACTATTTCAAGAATTGCATAATTATGCGAGAGAGGAGATAAACTAAGCATCAGACTTTTCGAATTCTTGAGAATGCAGTGATAATCTAGCAAATTTCCAACTTCTGCTCAATTGTTTTGATCAGTATCTTTTTATTGACAGTGCTGCAATCAAGAACTCTAAAACCTCGCAATTTTTTACAGCATTGACCAATACAAGAGATTTTCAAGATTTTTGACCTCTCTGCTCAAAAATGGGATTTTGGTCACCATAATTTTGCGAAAAGTGACTAAAAATGCAAGATTCAGACTAAAGACCTTGATTTTTCGAAAATTTGACCAACCTTCCCTAAAATGGTATTTGCAACAACAAATCTCACTTTTGACACCTAATTTTGACAATTTGGCTGTATCAATGCATTTTGACCACTTTATGGCCATTCTACAAATATATGACAGACATAAACAAAGACATATCAATCTTAGTAAAAAACACAAAATTTGGCCATTTTGGCAATAAATCTCTACAATGGTCATTTAAGATAGCATTATAATAATAAATGTCAATTTTATCTACAAATATATGTAAAAGTGACCACTTTGTAAAAAAATCTCGCATTTTGACCCAATTTCTAAAAAAAGACTATTCACACATTACATCAGCAGTAAATATTTATATAATTAATTTTGTATTTTAATTTTTACATTTCCCCGATTCGAATGTATTTTATCAATACTTACTAGCTTTCCTATCTAAGTTTCATTGTTCTTTCATTGTTTAATTTATCTTGGCATCTTCTGTATATAATTATGCCTTAATAGTTTTTAAAAATACAAATTATAGTTGAAAAAGCTGTTTAAAATTAATTCTTAATTGCGCCTCCTTTCTTGTTATTGCACGATATTCATGCTTAATCTGTCTTTAGTTAATCTCTTTATTATTGATTAAATTACTTGTTTATGTAGCAATGATAGATCTGATAAAATAGCAAATATTAAAGGAATGTCCATATCTTCTACTCGCTTGTAAAGCTAAGAAATTAAGATTTTGTTTAACTTTATGTTTTGTAATAATCAATAATCAACATATCTTAAGACTAAAATAGTAGATACTGTCAAAATTCAATTAATAATTAGCACTGTTATTAAGTTTTATATAGATTTTAATTTAGAAACTATTCTTCACTATAATTTTTATAATTTCTTAGAATAAATTGTGTTGATTATATTATCAATCGATCTAACTCATTATTTGAATTAAAACAATCCAATTACAGAATATATACACTTTTACTCAGACCATCAAAAATAATATAGAAACGAAAAGAACTGCCTTCTCAATACCTTACCTCTCTTGGTATAATATTATAATGTTTATTGAACGAAGGATATAATTTATTGCTACCTTGTCCCATGTATAAATAATTGTAAATTTCGTCAAATTTTATTACCAAATAACTCAAAATAAAAGAATGAGAAATTCCTTAAATTAATAGGGATATATATATATAGAAAGTTTATTTAATTTTAGAATAACTAAAGATTGTAAAGAATTAAGAAATTAAAATATTAATGAAAATACTCCTATATTTTGTTAATTAAAGGAATTTAAATCAATTTCAAAAGCATGATTTTTATATCATCATTCAATATTGAACTTCTAATCTAATAATAATAATAATAATAATAATAATAATAATAATAATAACTAATCCACATTGGAGGCTCGTTGTCCCCTGGATATTATGTTTATATATATATATATAAGTATTAACGCTCTTTACTAAGAAGTTGTGCGTTTTCATATTAGTATCTTATATTCGTAGTGCAGCAGATAGTTTTCTACCAAAACCTTATTTTTTAATCTCATATATTATGTCCCTTTACTTTAGTCTAGGGCTATGCTCTTCTCTTCAATGATTGATTAGTCATATTTATTTGACCTTGAAAAGTTTCTATCCATAATTTTAGTTTTAGTTCTTGACTAATTTCTTAAAGCGACTCAGTTTTTATTTCACTGCTAAGTAAGCTATCATCTTCTAGTGCTTCATATATTCTTTGTAATAGTTCATCTTATAGAAATCTTTTTGTTATTATCTGAGATTGGAATATTAGTAAATTTAGAATAACCTCTATGTTTTAAGTCTCTTAATAATTAAACTTTTGAAAGTCTTCCCATTTTTCATCATTTGGGATAAGTGTATATGCTGATTCAACAGATTCGTTTAAGAATTCTATTATTTTTTTATCTAAAAAGGGCGAATTTTGTATTTGAGCTTTATAAATAATACCTTAAGCTTTTATACTATCTGGAGGATCGATTCCGAGTTAAAAGAGCATTTCTATCTCCTTCAAACCTGCAATGTTGGAGATTTTTTCTTTTGATAAATTTCGGTATAAGGCCAACTAGCAGTCGTTTATTGTATTCTTAATCTAATTGGAAGTATATTTAAAATATTCAAGGGTGTCTAAGTTTTACTTTTTTAAAATAGTCCCTATTCTGCTGGTGAGGTGGTCCTTCCAGAGTTTTTTTGTAAGTGCGACTGGTCATTTACCTTTGTTGCCTTTATCAAATTCCTTCATTTCTTGTCTATAAAAAATTTTAAGGTTATAGTTGTATTCTAAACTAATTTAATTGTTTATTTACTTCTTATCTATTATAATAATCTTATTATATATCTTAATTGATTACCTGATATATAATATAATGAACTTTTAAATAATCTGGATGTAAGATTTTGGTGGGATTGAGTTTGAAATGCCTTTCTACATGTGGATTCCTGATTAATGGTTTAGTATATTTAGATACACAAGTTTAATTTCTAATCTTTACTGTGTATTTGCCTAATCATTACAGAATTTATTAATTAAGTTTGCATAGGATAGAAATTATTCAATTGAATAATTGTGTATTGAATATATAATTTTAACTCCAATACTTATTATTAATTATTCCTCTACCACAATCGTTTAAATGAAAGATATAGTTAAATGGCTTAACTGTTATCTCAAGGAACTGTAAACTGCAATTGATTTTCAAACATGCAGTTTATTTATATATTCAAAATGACTCCCCAATAACTTATGTTTGTGTAATCTAAGCATAATCATGCTATATTAATATAAGTTGTGTGACTTTGACTAATTTGATAATTATAAATTTAATAATGATGCTAAAGAGAGTACTGTTTGCTAAGTAAAATTGTAAATATATAAATATCATATCTGGTAATTACTTTTATCAGAGTTGTACTTTGAGTAGAGAGATTATAGATGATGAAGAATATTCAGCAAAGGAGTACATTTTTTACAATTAAACAAAGGGAAATAAACTTATTGGGATGTGTTATGAAGGTAAATGGATAAAAACAAATATTAATGATAATATATATATATATATATTGTCCATATAATTTATAATTATTTTATTTTTTTTTATTTATTTATAATTATAATCTTTAATAAAAATATAAGAATTTAACACATCCCTAATAATATGATTGATCGCAATATTAACTTCATCATACTCATCTTTATTATTAAGCAATTTAATCGCAATTAATTGTAGAACCTTAACATTTAAATTAATTTAATCAATTTATAATATCCGTGGCGCAAAATTCTCAATCTAACAAAGCAGTTTAACTAGAGTAATATAATAAATTAAAGAAACATTGACTGATAAGCAACTAAGCATGATTTAATTTGACTAGATATTGTTGTAATAATTCTTTTGAAATGAGTTTAATTAAGAACATTAATCTCTTATTTCTCGAGGATTACTTTAAACAATCATTCATTACTCAAAAACTAGAAGAAGGAGAAACAGTAAGAAAAAAAGCAGCTGTCAATTATTATGATATAATAATGATAATGATGATGATAAATAACTTCAGGTTAATATAAAAACTAGAAATAATAATATCTAATTTTAAATTTATAATTATAAATGTCGTTATTGATGTTATTAATGAGCATGTATTATTAATAGGTTGGGGAGATTGTGATTTCTGAATAAATTATGGATATTCTAAAATGTCTCCTGATCCATTATCAATCTCATCTGTGATAGTGACTTCAGTAAATCAGATTTATGAGCCTCTCATGAGATGATCCTAGGTTATTCTCCTTGTCATCTTTTCCCACGTCTTGATTTGCATATTTGGACTTTGAATGAGCTAAAGCGCAGGTTGATATTGGATTGCTGAGAAACATCTCCCATGCTTAGAACTGTGGCGTGGATCTCTAGCATTTACACTTTCATTTCACTGATTAATTTGCTATTTTATTGGAAAATGGAGACTCTTTTTACCATCAAGCACTCTGTTCATGTTTTCAATCCAAAAATCTTCTTAACAATAGCAATAAAATCAATAATAATTAATATTAATAATTTTTAAAACAATGATAATGATAACATTGATATTAATCTTATAATTGCAACTAGGTTTAGTCAAATTTAAACACTATGTTGTTTTATAAACTAATAATAGAAACACTTGAGATTAGTTAAATTACTAGCTTAAATTAAGACAATATTATCTGTTAATGCAATCAAATGAGGAATAACTATTCACTCTGGTTACTTTCAGTTTAACTTTTTCTAATGCAGCAGTAGTTGCATTTGCCAACTCAAACAAATTTTGATTTTTCTCGTCCAAGTTGAAATTCTATATAGATCTAGCCTAACTACTTTTAGATTGAGAATATTGTTCTTGAAAGATTCTGATTTGAATTTTATCCAAAATTATTGTTTCAATATAGACAATTTGCACTCAAATATTCCAAACAAACTTTGGATATATTCTAAATAGACTTTTTGCTTGCTGGTTTCATGACGAACCACAAGGACTATATTCTAGAGTAAAGCCAGTAGACAAGAAAATGATTAACTGGAAGCAATTAGAGTGATTAAATTAACCTTAATTAAAGTATAATTTGAATGAGATTTCTGGAGCTTACAATTATAGATTTGATCTTTACTTTTATACATCATTAACATTATTAAATAAAATGATGCAAGCGCATTAAACAAATATCTTATTCATCATTATTTTTATCTTTAAGTAATTTGAATTAATATATTCAATAATAATAAAATAAAATAATTTTTTCTTCTTTTAGAAAATACTTCATGATTATCCATTTTACAATTAAATTCTTTTTTTCTTCTCAGTTTATAAATCATTAAATATTTGTAAAATCCATTTAATGGTTCATTTATTATAATTAACTTGATTATAATATTTGAAATAACAATCAAGTTAACTATTATTTATTAATATATTATTATAAATGAATTTGCAGGGCATGTTAAAACTATCATTTCGTAACTCTCGTGTAAGGTCCATAGTGGAGGTAGTCAATTTTACTCGTGAAAAATACATTCATAGAAGATCTGGGCTTAGGTAATGATCTAATGTAAATTGAGGTGATGGCCATAGATATGGTAAAGTTATTTTGAAATAAACACTAAATTTTATATATATTATTTGCAATGAATTTTAGAATTTTATAAATTTTTATTACTTTTTTTCTCACAAAAATTTCTAAATTTGCTTCGGGTTTTCCCAATTCCTAAGCTCACATGCTGTTTTTTTTTGTGAAAATTTCAAACTGCTCTCCAAAGCTTCTCGACCCACTACTCTTGCTAATTACTGGGCGGTGAACGCAAATTACTTCATTGATTTAAACATCATTCATTTATATATTTCTATTTTTTTTATGTATATATAAGTTTATCTGCTAAAGAACTAATTCCTTGGCAATTAGATCTAAGTTATTAAATACAAAGAAGACACAAATATATAAGCCTCCCATGAAGATCAAAAGAATTAAATCTCCCAACTTACAATACTTCATGAGGGATCATAATGTGAAATTAAATAATACGATTATTGTTGTATTTCAATCGTCATAACTACTTCGAATGGCTATCTTACGAGTGTCTTATCTTGCTGCTATTTCTCACCACCAGCGATATAGGCACAGTATGGCATTTACTAGTCGTGTTAAAAATACCATTTCGTAGTCCAAGTGAATAGCCGGATTCATTTCTTTTGTATAACTTTAAATTCGAAATTTGTCAATTCAATTCTTTTATCAAATAATTAAAAAAAATATTTTATTAATGATGTATAACTATCTTTAATAATGAATTTATTATTAATATTAAGTTCAAGGAATCTTAAACATTATTCTTTGAAATTCATCTACTTTGTGTCTTCAAATGCATCTCCCATTAATCTTTAATTATTAATACAACTTTACAACATTTATACTCTATTGTTTGATGAATCATATTATTATGCTTTTATTTCATGATAATATATTTGAATGCTTGAACTTATTATAAATATAATTAAATGCAAATTAATATAAAAAAAGAGAGTCGATAAATCAAACAATTGGCTACAAATAATCCAAATTAATTTGAGATAAATTACTATATATTCCCGTATATTGAAAACAATTTTGTGATTATTGTGAGCAATTAAGCAATAAAATTGTCATTAAATTAACTATTTGATTTTAAATTTGAAGAGAGGGTAAATTAATATAATAATTATGAAGAAATTTTTTAAAGCTAAGAATAACTTACCGAAATACTATATATAAATAATAAATTAAGCCATGTTAACAGATAGAGTCCATAACAAATAACAAATACATCTCAGAAGAGCTATATATAATTCAGAGGACGTCATAACTCAAATGGAAAGTGAACAACCGAGAGAGATTAATTAAAATAAATATATGAAGTTGTGTTTACTTAAGGTATGTATATAAATGAGAAAGAATTACTAATCAGATGGAAGAAAATATGAGAGAAGTCGAAAAGTAAATTCAAAGTAGGGTGATATAAAGAAATTAAAGAGAATAGTAGTGATTTATATTTAAAGAAGAGTATATGAATTTATAATCAAACTTTATTTTTAAAGATTGATATATATTATTTATGAGATATTATTACCAAATGAAAAAAACGTCAAATAATAAATTAATCTTAATCTTTATAACTTTTAAATTATTTTTTTTACAAACAGATATGCATTTGTAATAATTTCTATTGACAAAAGTATTAGATATACAAGATATCTCAAAAGCAAATATAAATGTTATAATAAATTTAAATTAATAATATTCAATTTTATAAGTAATAGAAAATAAATAAAATAATCAATTTTAAAATCTTAATACTTATGAATTGATAAATAATTTGAATAAATTAATGAAACCTAAGCATATTTTTATTATGTATGACCAATTTCTATAAACTGCGTGTTTTCAGAGTGTTTAGAAGCAATGAAAATTTTATTTTATATAATTCCCACTAATCAATAAATTCTGCATCTTTCTTGAGCCCCCAGAACTCTGAGAAACAAGAATGAAGATTGGATTTGGCAAATCTTCAATATTGAGATTACATAAATTTCATAAAAATTGTAATAAATTTTAGGAATTTTTTGTAAATCTCAATGTTACGTTTAAACCATGTTCCCGTGCGATTCAAAGCTCCTTATTGAAGACGTAAATTTTTATTTTAAATTTAATTTAATTAATTTTAGGAATTTTCATATGAATTTTTAAGATGACTTTTTGGTAAAGATATTTTCTCTAATTTCAAATACTTATATTTATAATTAACTTAAAGACTTTCGAAAAGTCACATCTTAAAGAGAATTAAAAAATAAATATTAGTTATAAAACCCCCTTAAGCCAAATAAGAATAAGAATAGCCGAATCTTAATTAAATTAATTTCTAAATTATTGAATATAAAGTGATTTGTCCTAATATAATAAGCTTTTGAGGATTAATGCCTTTAAGGTTTGCTTTATGAAACTTGCGTCTTGCTTTTTCTTGTTTAGGCTTCTTTCTGGTGATGGCCTCATTCCCGATTGTTACCCATTTTTCTCTTTGATTGTGCACTCTTCCAAATATCTCTAAATATTTGCCATTTGGGCAAAATTACTCAATAATCTGATAAAGCTGCTCTGGTTTTCTGGAGGATTCAGTAACCTTTTCCAATATTATATTTGGGACCTAATAAGTTTTGGTTATTTTTTATAATTCAGCAAATTTGCCTTTCTACCTAGCAACAATGCAAAATGTCTTAGATAGAATCCTATATTGTCCCTCAAAAGATTCTCTTTGCTGATCTTGGTCCATGTAATTAATTCGATTCTTTCATATCCTATATTCTCCAGGTATTGTAGAGCTACCTCTAGTTTTTTTATAGTAATCCATAAAAATAAATAGCAATTTTACTGCAATCTATGAATTGGAATCTTAGTCATAAATTGAGAGTTAGAGAGTATTTCATAGTTGAGATTGATAGCAGTACTGTCCAAAATTGCATCAGCCAAGATGACATCAAACAAATTTCCAATCAAACCTCTTTTTTTGCATTATTAATCACTTGATCCCATAGCTTGTTATCTAGAATTGATACCTAATAAGAAACTGAATTGCCCATAGTTTGCCTCAATACCCAGTCAAAGAATTTCATTTGATGCCTTTTTTTATTTCCATTTTTTATATCCTGGACTATTTATTATATTGATCTCTTTGTAGAGCTCTGATGCTTTCGCAGGTATTGATCGTCAAATGTTGTTTTTTATTATTTTGATTTTGATTTTAACATTTCATTTTATCTTCGCTTGAAATACTTTTCTGAAACCTTTTGATCCTTGACTAGTTCTCATTGATTGTCTCTGCAAAGATTTCCAAAATTTATTGTTCTAATTCCTTGCATTTTTCTCTCAACTCATCTCTTTCTTGCTCCACTATTTTCAATCTTTAATCAAACTGATGGCTTTAATCCTCCTTTTCCTTCATTATTTGTTCAATAATCTTCTTGCATTTTGAATTTGTGCAAATAGTCTCCTCATTTGATTGATCGTCTTCAAGCTTTGACAAAATTGCATTTTAATCAGCAGGTTTATATTCATTGATTTATTATTATATATTAATTGGAAATATAGAGTTCTTGATGCAGTAGTTAATCTCTTTAGTTTAATCCTAATCCAGGCAATCACTATTGTCCCCTGAAATATTTATCTTCTCCATCCATTATTTATACCAATTTTTGTATTCACCATAGTTATCGAACTCAAATTGCAAATCGGTGATTTAATCGATTAAAGTTTTCACTAAGTCTTTTCCAGTAGCTCTGTAAGTTAATGAATTTGAATCCATTTGGCTTGTTCTTTCTCCTCTTTAGATTTTTCTTCTATTTTTTAGTAATAATTGTGTGTGATTACTGCTGATCCTTATATAGACTCATAGACATCTAATTTTCAAATTCTTAACTTTATCCCAGAGATTAATCGCAAGTACCAAGAGAAGTGTTTTTGAATCCAAAGTTTAAATCAAATCTTTAGTTTGATTCTGAAAATTGTTATAAATTTGCTAAATAATACTGAGGATGATAGTATTGATTTTCAAGATTAAGGAAAAGCTTATTCTAGTTTGTCCATAAATTATTATGAGTCTGGTACTGAGGATAGTAGCTAGGATAGGCCTATGATTGAAGATAGGTTGGAGAGTTGTAATTAACGGCTTGTCCAAAATAGCACTAATATTTATGGTTCATTCGTTTAATATTTAAAGAAAAATTATTATAAGATTATCGGGCAGTGTCAATTTATACTGAAATCTTTTTCTATCCCAAACTAAATATTGAAATGTGTGGGAACTGAAAACATTTATTTTAAGGTGCCCTTAAACTGAAATTATTATAATAATGAGTAACAATATTCAAGCCATCTACTTTAACTGCTACTATAATAATTAGAATGAGAGAAGAAAAGCAATAATAAATTATAACTTTTGAGACAACTAAGTATTCTAAGGTAATAATATTAACCAGGTAGAAATTTATTATAATTAATTTTCATTTTATTATTTCTTGGATGACCTAAATCTTAACCCGTTGTTTTAGATAAGCGAATTTTTATTTCAAATGTTAGAGTGTAATGCTGAGGCCTCAGTAATCTTTGCTGATTTTCACATCAATAATACAATGCATGACTTCCCTGATTAAACTCATTAATTTTTAGTAAAAATTTCCCATCCAAGCATACGTTAACTTATGTACTGAAATGGATATTTTAATTATTTTGTTCTTTCTCAATCCAAATTAATATAAAATTATTAAACAACAAGAAAAATGAATTTGTAAACTCATATAGTATTTCGACTAAGTTCAAGGTATCCTCCCTCTGAAGTGACCCTCAATAAATGTAAGTAATTAAGTACGCTTCTACTATTACTGTTTAAACCTTGTTTTTATTTCTTTAAAGTAGATTTTCCCAAATGCCAACCTTATGATTATCAAATAAATATAATCATTTTACTCGCCAAGAATCAGCCTCATTATAGAACAGTAGTACAATGACTAGACATTAAATTAATTATTCTTAAAAAATTCATAGTCATTGATTATTGATCCATATTTTTATAAGTCGGATCAACTAGGCTGAGCAAAGAATTACTTAAATAATGGATTTCTTGCCAGGCTCGAAACAGCATACTTAAGAAGACCTAAAGCACTTACTTGACCTCCCTAAATTTCGTAACACTCTAAATACACGATAAATAAGCAGTTTATTTTTGTATTCTCAAGCATATACACTCCAGGCTCAATGATTAAATGTTTAGGGGTGTTGTCAAACTTATATTCTGGATGGCTTTAAATATTACGAATAATTCTGAAACGCAAACAAAACCCCATTAGCCTTTAGCCTATATTAATCAGGACATTAACATGATTCAATGCAACACACCTAAATTGATGGCAATAAGCTTAAGCCCTCTCTTGAACACCATGACTGTCAAATCAAAGTAGACTATTTAGGTACTCCTTTATGTTATATGACTCCTTTGATTGGAATTTCCATAATATATTAGATGAATTTTCGACCTATAATTCAAAATGAGCAGTAACGAAACAGTTTTGACAATTATTTAATGTCATAATAGATCATTGCATTCAATTATATCAAAGAAACTGAGTAAAATTCAATAAAAAACTACAAATTAAAAAGCTATTGTGAATCTAAAAAAATAAATTAAAGTGTACTTGTCAATAGAATTGGAATTAATAAGAGCATAAAGAGGTGCAAGAAATAGTAATGAGAGCTTTCTCTATTGAAGTCAAAGGATCCTAAAATCGATATAGTATGTCACAGATAGTTCATATTGGTTTAAGAACGAGGAATTTTAGAGAATTTAAGAGAGCCCTATAGAATTATTTTTCAATCCAGGAGTAATCTATGGAAGAATAGTGCGATGCTAATGCGGCAATGAGCTAAGCTTCCCTATAAAGTATTTGTTAATAATCTTAAAGCTTTAAAATACTTTTTATCGGCTGCCTAGAATTTTGAAGCTTATTTATGGCTCTTAATAAATGATAAAAGGGTTTCTATTGGGGCAAGATCAAACTAATAAGGCCCGAGAAATGTAATGTGTACTTGAAGCAGTTCAAATTTTGAGCGTAAATATTTAGACCGATGATAAGCTGCGTTATCTAGCAACAATATAGTTTTCTACCTCCAATCAGGGTCATTGGAATCCAACCTTTATATTAGCAACAGGATAAAGTAATAAACTCTTAAGCTATTGTTTCGACCTTAATTTAGGGTAAAGTATATTTCACCAGAGAAGCTTATTCCAGCAATAATGCTAACCTGTTTTATTCTAATAAGTGTAGAGCTATAACGTTTCCTACCTCAAAATGCCCAACCTTTTCTAGGGTTCCTTATCCATTAAATGCTACTCTCGTCGATGTTTATAATGTTAACACCCATTTTCATCAACTCAATATAATTTTTGGCTGCTAGATATCTCTGAAAAGGTGACCTTTCCCCATTTGTTCTCTTGTCAACGCTGTAGACCTTTTTATAAGAGATCCAGTCTTTTACCTGACAATTTTGCTGAGATAACTTAAAGATATCTTGATTCCAAACTCATTTATAAAAAACTACTAAAGCATTGATAATGTTTTAATTTCTTTATTATTGGCAAGAAAATCAATAATTGAATCGTGAAGAGATTCAGGAAGTCTACACTTAATCATTTTTTTGCTGTTAATTTTTAGCCATCTCTTGATCGATAAACTTTCAGAGTCTCATTGACTAAGTACCTTGAAACTTTCAATTATCGTTAAATTTAACTTTAAGTGCAGGAATCCTTGTAATACAGCTAAATAATCTTTTCTTGTAAATCATTTTGAAATGCTTGAATTGACTTTTCTTTTAATGGATTTGGGCATACTAAATATTCGTTTTTGTTTGAAATACATAGCTTATCTATCATTGTCTCAAGAGTTTCAGTATTTTAGTTTTGAATAATTTGCTTAGAATCCAGAAATTACTTTACCTCTTTATCTAGGACTTCTTCGTCATAATTGATTCCTTACTTTTTCAGAATGAACTAAAGATGGAGTCTACAGCAGTAATTAATTGATTCATTCAAAGAGCTTTGGGGTAGCGAACCTTAATATAAGTTTGAATCTCCAGCAGACTCTAACTGAACTTTAGGATCGTACTTTTTGTCACTGTAGTTTTGGACTTTTTAAAATTAAGATGCAGCCTTCTCAATTTCTTCTATGTCTTATACTGTCCATTTCATTATTGAAACTAAAGAAGGGTCAATCTGCTTGTTTGTTAGGAGTTCAGTCGATACTTATTTGCAATTTTGGTTTAAGGAGGTTCATTAATTGAGCTACTCTGATCTTCGCATTCCTAAATATCAGATTCGCTACTATCAACTTAATCTTTCCTTCAAAAGAATCTATTTAAGGTAGTTTGTTTTTAGTTGATTCTCGATGAGTTTTCCATTTCTCTGCTAAAGTTATTTATAATGAGAGTGAAAGGATTCTTCTATACAGTAATGCTTTTTGAGAAAGAATATTTGGGTCTTCCCTATTTAATAATTATATATATAATGCTTATAATTAATTAATATAAAGTTTATTAATTTAAGACCCCTTAATTAACTACTACTTAAAAGTGCAACAAATAAGAATGCAGAATCAACTTGCAACCGTGAATGTCCACTAAGTCCAAGAGAAAATAGGGAGCAAGAAAGAGCTCCATGACTTTTTGTAGCAGGAATGTGGGGCATACCTTCCCAAAATTGGATGCTGCAATATATACTTCCTGAAAAGCATATTGAATGGAGAAAAGGAAGTAAGTATTAGCTTTTTTTTATTATTTTAGTACTTAAAGAGGAGCGAAATTATGGTAGCAGCTGTGCCTCAAATAAAGGTTTCACAGCAGACAACTTTATCGATTACGCCAAGAATAAGCCATCACTCCGTTCCTACTTGCCAGATTAGAGTGACTGGCTCTATCTGGATAAGAAGTGGATATGCAATATTCTTTTATCCTTGGACAAAGAAGGGATAAACTTAATGATTCTTGAGGCTAAGAAAAAGTGAAGGGAAAGGCTGGATTAGTCTCAAAATTTGATTGTTCACATGAAGCCGGAATTCGTTCAAGCTCTCAACAACTCTCTCTCATACAGTGGTAAGCAGTAAGATAATGTAAATAAATATAGTGCAAAAGGGAAGATCTGCTCACCTCATCAAGATGACATCTCAAAGAAAGAGGAGAAAAGGGGAGGTCGAGGAAGTTAAGGGGGAGGAAGTAGCAATGAGAGGAAGCAAACAAAAGTACCTATCAGAGAACAAGAGGATGCGGGATGAGTTTAATGGTATGAAATCTACTATCGACGATCTGGTAGGCTACCAGGCATTGGTTCATAAACTTCATGAGAGTGGCATCATAGACAATGAAGGAAGGCCTCTCCAACCCTAGGTTAATGAGTTCATGGAGTGACAATTGATTAATGTGAGAGTTCATAAATAATACTCTTAAATTAACTTGTAAAGTTTTAATTAGAAAACAAATGGGATCAATCAAGCTTGAGATTAAGTCGACTTCTTTTATTACGACTTATAATATTCCCTGTTATTGGCTCTTTCTCTTGCAATTCTCTTGATGATCCTGCTTAGGGGCAGAGATTCTTTTACCAATCATTCTTCCATACCGGAATTACTTTGTTGTCTTATTTAGGAGAGGCCTTGCCAGATTAGTTCGACTGATCTGAAATTTTGCCGACATCACTTTGATCTGCGAAGCTATCTCTGTTTGAGTCAAGCTTCTTGACAAAGGGCTTCATATTTTAAGTTTAAAAGTCAATTGAACTCTTGTATTCTAAATTTAATTTGCTATCATTAACTTACCTCGCCTTTTTTGACTATTTAGCTTTGTCCAAAGTTTTTACTTTAATATAAGGTTAAGAGAGGTCTACTGAATCTACCCCGTTTTCATTTATGCTTCCCGTTGAAACCATCTTCCCAGATGACTTTCCAAGACAGGATCTGAATTATTTAAGGAATTACCATCGTTTAAAATGTTTGGACCTTTCTACTCTTCATTTTAAGCATGAGTAGTGTTATTTTGATCTATTTTTTCGAGAACAGTTTGAGTGAGAACTGCTCCATCACAGTTCCCTAGAGCATTATCTTCGTTCAGCAGAGCTAGCTAACTTTTGGAGGCTTCATCATTGCACTTGGATTTTTAGTCTGCAATATCTTCGTCACACCATTGCTAATAGCTCAGAATAGTCTGAAGAGCAGCAATCTTCATATGAAAATCTTTCTCGACCCATTTCTGAAGCATTTAAATCACTAGCTCGGGAGTTTCTTTTGAGCCTTGCTTGTAAATGATATGCTTGTAAGTACCCTTGCGGTGCAGTCTCCCAACCCTACCTAGTATTTGCTCGGTAGACCTACTTGAAAAACATCAGTACCTTTGAGAAACAGTCCACCGTTGAATTCGATTTCGTGCGATGTCTTCAAGTCCGTCCCTCTTCCTTACTACTCATTGAGCAGAAAGACTCCATAGAGACC